>BQNB010052334.1:4571-40547 GCA_026074375.1 Tanacetum coccineum
TCTAAGTTTGAAGCCGATTTCAAACAACAACAAAGCGAGATGACCAATAAAATTTACACATTCTTGAAGGCCATCAATGACCGAATGATGGGAGCACTCCCAAATGATACGGTTAAGAACTCAAATTGAATGTTAACCTCACTCTTTGACTTTTGCTGCTCATTCTTACCCGATGGAAGATCCCCAAAGCTCACCCCGTCCCCTCAATTCGGTCAATGCTATTAAAACGTGTTCCAAACCAACAAATGATTTTCAAAAAGACCAACTACAAGTTAAAACTCTAACGATCAATAAAATTAGAACACCAATACCAAAAGAACCTGAAAAAGCTCTAGAAGATTAATTTAAGGATTTGCATATTAAGTTCCCGGTTCTTGAAGTTCTAGCTCATGCTCCAATGTACAATGCAATTTTAGATAAATATGTAGAGAGTTTGGAGTTAGATAAAAATAGGTCCGTGTTCATTCAAGGCGAAATGCCCAAGAAAATGAAGGATCTCGGATTATTTACCTTGCCTTGTAGACTAGGAGACTCCAAGCCTTTTGATACCCTAACCGATTTAGGGTCTTATGTGAATATAATCATGTTATACCTCTTTAAAAAACTTAAAATTAGATTATTAGAAGAGAGCGAAAATGACCTAGGATTAGCGAATGGAACTAAGTCATATCCTGTAGGAATGGTGAGGAATGTAGAAGTTCACGTAGGAAAGTTGAAACTTTTGGAGGACTTTTATGTCGTTGATATGGAAAAATACCCTACGTGCCCTTTACTTGTAAGAAGAGGATTTTTAGCAACCGCAAATGCCTTAATAGATTGTAAGAAATCCAAAATAGCGGTAGGAGAAGGAATTACTAGGTCAATATTTAGAGTTAAAGAAAACGACCTAGGTGTTGAAGATGTACCCTATTGGACTACCCTAGGAAAACGAGTGTCTGTAGAGTCTTATGAACCTTAACATAGTTCAAATAGGGATAGGTGCCCGGACCCCTTATACGCAAAGAAAGACTTTTTGAATTACCATTTGCTCGGAGATGGGAAAATTTTTCTAGGGTGCCTGATAACGCCTAAAATTCTATACTATTTTCAGGCGGCGTTTATTTGCATTATTTGATCATTTCTCGTTAATTTTGAGTACTTAATCAAGTTTAATGGCTATTATATGTTATAGGTACATCGTCATGAATATAATAGGAAATAATACCACAAAGATATGGTGCTTAAAAGTACACTTGAAGACTTCGGAGTTCAAATGGACACAAAACCAATTATTTATACACACCGGTAAGCAAGGTTAGAAGAAATTAAGGGCCTAAGCGGATGAAAAAAGACCATAAGTTGCGCCGCACTTGGCCCAAGTGCGACGCCCTTCCTTCAAGTCAAAGATATTATAGTATCTGTCAAAAAGTGTCATTAACTCCTCGTGTGTGCCGCACATTTTACTAAGTGCGCTGCACTTCCCTTCGAAGAATTAAATGATACCAGCATTAACTCACCAAGTGCGCCGCACTTATTCATAAGTACGCCGCACTTCGACCCCTAATTCAGCCTATAAATAGGGATGAAAATATCACACAAAAGACATTCCATTCTATCATCCCTTCTCATATATAACACACTTACTTTCCTACACACCATTCCCAACAACTCTCTCATCATTCCACCACGAATTTCAAGGGTGGTGACAACACCTTAAGGGTTCGGGTCGATTGGAATCAATAGCTTGGGTTTTAGAATAGTTTTCGTTTGGGAGAACTTGTAATCGCCTTTTTTGATCTTGTAAACGTTGGTATAGTTTCTACAACTCTTTTAATATGAAGTTTTCTGGAATTTATATGATTGTTATGATCTTCATCTCTTTGATTATGAGTAAGTAGTTAATATTATGTTTGTTAGGGCATAATTGTGATCTTTTTGATATGGAGCGTTTGGATATTGTTTATTGAATTGGAAAAACATACTTTATATAAGGAATATAGGCGGAAAGGGTTCGTTTATATATGTGTTTATTCATTCCATTATTTAGTGGTTATAATAATTTATTTAAAGGCCGAAGGATTTGTATTTGTGATATCTTTATTCTCTAAACTTATAAACACTATCCTAAACATATCATTATCTTAGTGATCATTGCCTAAACAAACATACCTTAATCATTTGATTGAATCATCCTTTTATTGCTTTCTTTACAATATTTGATATATGCTCGTTTTGGTTAATTTGATCCGTGACAATCATCTTAGCCTTAGCACCTTAATTACAAACTGTGAAAACTTCAATTCTCGTGGAACGACCTGGACTTACCTAAAGCTATATTATACACGAACGGGTATACTTTCCGAGTGTTGTTTTTTAGTAAAAATCGATATTTCTAGTATTATAAATTTAAAGCTTGGAAAACACACATCAAGTTTTTGGCACCGCTGCCGGGGAATTGTTTAAGTTTTATCAGTTTGTTGCTTGTTTTAGGTGCTATTTTGTTTCAAAAATTTTCAAACTCGCCGTACCGTTTTCTGGCAAACGGAACCCAAAAATCATTTTTCTTCAGGAAGTACGCTGCACATCCTATTTGTGCGCCGGTTTTCCTGAAAAACCAGGAAGTACGCCATACTTTACCCAAATACGCCGCATTTTTTGCAAATTTTCACAAACATAATCTTATTTCAAAAACCAAGACCAAAACCCCCCAATCTGCTAGTCTTATGTTCTATAATCATTTAGAATTGTATTTTATCTGATTATATGCCTTATGTATTTGTAATTATCTAGTTTATCATAATATTTGAAAAAAAACATAAAATTTCCAGAAAAGCCGACACACTTTTCCTAAAATACGGCGCACCTATCCAAAAAAAAATCTTCTATTTATTTATCCATATTTGCTATATATGATTACGACTAATATATATATTTTATATCCAGAAGAATATAAAAAAAAATTTATAAAAAAATGAAAATAATTTACTTTATTTTGTATATTATCCTATTAGCCTTAACTATATATATAAATATGTCTTTTTGCAAAATGCTTAACGTATGTATAAATCCCCCATCTTTTAGAAAACAACTAGTAAGTCTAATATACAAACTAAATAAAAATTTAATAAAAATATCTTGTAAACTTATCCGAAAAGAATTCGTCGAGATCGAATCATTCAAATCATCAACTCAAAATTCTACCATTAATGACTTTATCATTATAAATATACCTGAAGAGGATGTAGAACTAGAATCAAATTTACCGCTCCAAGAAGTAATAATCCTCGATCCCGATGATCAACCCATGTGGGAAAGTGCTAAGACTGTAGCACCGACTCCTAATTCTGCGATTATTCAACTCGATGTTGATAACAACTTTGTTATCAATAGTACTCACTTAAATATGATTCAAGAAAATAAGTTCAATGGTCTTATGCGGGCCGATCTGCATGACCACATCCGTGAATTTCTCGCAATCTGCAACATGTTCAGATACGGTGAAACGCAGAGTGAAGCTGTTAAGCTTTTGATATTTCCTTTTTCCTTGTGCGATAAAGCTAAAACCTGGTTTAACGAACTTAATGAAGAGTCTATAACATCGTGGGAACAAATGAGAAAAGCTTTTATAAACATATTCTTTTCACCTTCGTTGTTTAGCCGTCTTTTACTTGAAATCAGAAATTTCTCTCAACTCGTATGTGAAAATCTAACCGACGCTTGGTTACGATGAAGAGCATGCTTTAAAAAATGCCATGTGGCACGGTCTGACAAATGGAGCAATTATTTCAAATATTCTATCAGGGTCTAGACGAAACCCAATCAAGGAATCTAGACGTAACAGCAACAGAGGGAATCTTCCTCTACAAAAGTCCAAATCAAGCTTTTCAATTTCTCGAGGACAAAGTCCTTTTCGAACATGATTGGCCCATTATATCTAAAAACGAACATCATCAAAAATCTATTTCTTTCACCGATGGAAGTGATAGTAATACTAATAATTCTTGATTTATGAAAAAATTGAAGGCTCTGGATTCTTAAATTATAAGCTTAAATAAAAATTGCAAGATATACGTAACAAATACAACGAGCTTAGAGAGGGAAACGCTTCTAAAAACCACCTGAACGGTGACACTCCGATGTGTGAACGTCATGAAGTAAATTACATCCAATCTGAAGAATATCAAAACCAAAATTCTTATGATTCGTACTCTCATCAATCCTATCATGATTGATTCTCGATAAAACGCTACAGAAATTTAAACAATTGATGTGAAAAATGATTCAAATATTTTCATAAAATGCTCATAGCATGAGAACTGTTCATTAGAACTTTTTGCCAGAGACGATGGTTAAAACCCCGGTTGTTTTACTATCACAATAGTGTCTAAAAACCTATCGACAAGAACCTCAATCTAAAATAGATCTTGAGAAATCAATGACTAAATTCTTAGATGATCAAAGAGTTACAAAATATGTTTTTCAAGAACAACGTTAATGAGTGATTTTAAAAAATAAGCAAAATGAAAGGAATTTTCAAACTATCTTTAAAAACATGGAAATAAAAATAGATGAGTGGGAGAAGTCTCAAAACCTCTCTTTAGAACAAACCGAGAGGACTTACCCACCTCCTCCTCAAGCTCACACATGAGCATTTGTGAATTGCGTAATCACTGGTGTAAAAAGTCCGATTATTCTCCAAAAATTCTAAAAGATCCACCACCTCATATCATCGTTAACAAGTAAAACTATAAATGATAAACCTATTAAGACATCAATAAGGAACTATGGGCTATCACGTGGTAAATACAAATGAGTATCCATACCGTGAGTATATACCAAAAATCCTGTTCCCTCAAGCTTTAAGGGTGGATCATTCCCACTTGAACCGTATCATTAAGGAATCTTAAATCAAGTTAAGTATAGGAATAGTAGTAGTAGTAATAGTAAATAATAATAAACTTATAAAAAACTAAAATATATATATAACAAAAAAAACTTTGCAGTTTTAAAGTATGTCACGCATTCGGCCGGTGTGTCGCGTATCTCGATTTCTGCTTCCAAAAAGAAATTTATCGAACTTTGTGGGTATGATCGCTGGAAACCCTCACGAGACTATAACTCATCTACTCGGGACACCGAGGGGTTTAAAGGCTTGTTGTATGCGCTAAATGAAACTGTGGGGCCTACGAAAGTGCGCTTTTGTATTTAATGTTTTTCTTGTAGTTGTGTCTATTTTGCAGATTAAATAAAACAGGTGGAGCTTAGATTGGTGGTAGGCATTTTACACTTGGAGACTTATATAATTGGAGTATTATATTACATGTGGTAGAATACACATGCTTGGCGCTTCGTTTCGCGCCATATCCTTCATAATTTAGCCAAGCACTTATGAGCCCCGGGAAGTTTCAATTTTACGCATAATGCTCTACTTAAGTGTGGAGGAGCTCTCGTTCCTCACAAAAAAAAGTAATGGAATCACTCAAGGACAGCTCCAACGTAGCTATATCTCTCTATGCCCCGGGAAGTATCGTTTTCCCTTAATTTTCCCTATTTTCTATATTTATCAGTTCTTACATTGAGGGCAATGTTCAACTTAAGTATGAATGGGTAGCAAATAGAAAAAATTAATCATGTCCCTCTATGTTTGCCCTGCAATCTAGCCACATTTTTCAACTGATATTTTCTAGAAAATTTAAAAAATTAAAAAATTTATATATTGCTTTTCCAAAACTTAAAAAATGCTCTTAATAAGGCAAATCCATCTGGATTGACATTTTAACTAGCACAAAAATCAACCCACTTAAATTGTAAGGTTCGCCTCTAGATCTTAAGGAATTCGGGTATCCATCTTTGATACCCAAGATAAATTTTGCCTTTAGCTTGTTCGAGTTAAGGAGTGAGCAATCATATGTATTTATTCCATCGTTATGGATGTGTATATGTGGTTTTGTCGCCTTTTCTGGAGCATTGATATTGGTTGAAAGTTATATGAGTAGGCCGGTAATCTAGTAGCTCCAAAACTTGTGCTTGATCATCATTTACTAGACCGTAGTGAGGTTAATTTATAGACAAAGTCGTATGATAAGAGGTGAAATAAATCCCTATGCAATCATGTATCTGCAGCACTCGCTTTTAGTGTTGAGATCCCCAATGTATCCCAAGAGCAAGAAAAATGTGCTCAATGAAGAAGAAGTTTTGTGCCAGCCTTAGTTATCGTAGTATCTGTTATGAAAAAAAAGAGAAAAGAAAAAAATAATAAGAGTTCAAAGTATAAGGCAAAGTTCTAGCACATGGAATCAAGTATCTACTATTCACACTCTATCATTATCACGTTTTGCCTATTTGAGATTTCTATTTAGGTGCTCACGCCGCAACGGGCATGTTTATGTGTCTAGTACAAGCATATGGCAGCGACCTAGATTATGTCTGTGCATTTGAGTAACTTCACAAATATAAAACCCTATCTGAGTGACTCGTGTGAATTCAAAAACAAACACTTTCCCTAAGTGAGGTGCTTTATTATATGTCTATGTCTGAAAAGTTATAAAACTGATAAACACTTGTTAATGCTAAATTGAATTTTTCTCCATGTCACGATAAATGATCTTGTTTTTTTTGCTTTAGTTGCTTGAGGGCAAGCAATAGCTAAGTGTGGAGGGATTTGATAACGCCCAAATTATACATATTTCTGTGGCGTTATTTATGTATATTTGATTATTTCTCGTGAACTTTTGATACTTAATTAGCTTGAATTGCTTATAGCTTCACTTGAAGACACTACAGACCCAAGCTCAAGAATCTATACACTTTGGGAGGCGAAAACAAGAAAAGTAAAGATTTCTAGCTAAAGTTCAAGATGTGTGCCACTCTTGTAATATTCGGCGCCGCACTTTCCTTTGAAGCCAAAACCGCAGCACTTATAATATTGTGCGCCACACTTTCTCCCAAATCTGAAGAATTAAAGTCTAATAAATGCACCTGCATTAACTCCTCAAAACCGCTGTACTTATTTGTAAGTGCGCCGCACTTCTAGTAAAACCATTAAATGCTATCGCATTAACACCTCAAGTGCGCCGCACTTGGCCCCCGAAATAGCCTATATAAGGCCCTTTGCTTCTCATATCACAGACAACTCACATACAAAATTCCCATTTCGTTTGGAACCCTTAGAATGGGTGTTTTTGGTGATAAAGGCCTGAGAACCTTTGATCCAAACCACCTTGATAACACAAATCATCACCATCATTAGAATCAAAATTCTTGAAGAAGTTGGATAGTATTGGTTGAAATTCATCATTGTTCTTAGGTTTTGATCCATCAAAGAAGCATAGTTGTAGTGTTATTTAGAATCTATAAGCGATTGTGACGGAATTGTTCATAGTTTTCAGGTTTTACTTTGAATATAATAAAGTGTTCTTGGGAAATTCATGTGAAATCACCATATTTTGCCTTTGGAATTTGGTATGAATCTTGTTACTCTTTTAAATATAATCCTTGTTGAATCCATGATGAATGTTATGTGTTTTGTTACTCTGATCATGGAGTAGTAATCTTATGTTTGTTTGGGCATAATGTGATCTTGGATATGAAGTGTTTGGATATGTGTTTATTGAAATGGTTAAACATAATTTATACAAGAATATAGGCCGAAAGGGTTCTTTTATATATGTGTTTATCATTCCACTTAATATATTGGCTATAGTAACTTAAAAAGGCCGAAAGGATTTGTTGTTATTAATCGATATAATCACTAGTTATATTTAAAGGCCGAAAGGATTTATATCTTGTGATAAATCTATTTTAAACACTATTCCAAACACATCATTATCTAAGTGATCATTGCCTAAACAAACATACCTTAATCATTTGATTGAATCATCTTTTAATTGCTTAGTTATAATATCCGATATATGCAAGATTCGGTTAATTTGATCCGTGACAATCTTATTAACCTTAGCACTTTAATTACAAAATGTAAAAACTTCAATTCTATTGGGACGACCTGATCTTACCCTAAAAACTATACTATATATGGGGGTTATACTTTTACCCGTGTGTTTCCTTAATAGTATTAATCGGTGAAATTAGTCTTATAAATTTAAAGCTTTTGAAACACATCAAAGTTTTTGACGCCGTTGCCGGAGAATTGTTTAAGTTATAGTTTGTTGCTTATTTCTGGTGCTATTTTGTTTCACTAAATTTTCAAACTCGTCGTACCGTTTTCTGGTAAGCGGAAACCAAAACTCATTTTTTCTTCAGGAAGTGCGCCGCACATCCTCTTTATGCGCCGGTTTTCCTGAAAACCCAGAAAGTACGCCGCACTTACACCAAAGGCGCCGCACTTTCTGCAAATTTTTCACAAACAGAATCTTATTTCCAATAGAAAAAACCAAAACAAAACCCCCAATCTGCTAGTCTTAAGTTTTATAATCATTTAGAATTATATTTATCTTATTATATGCCTTGTGTATTTGTAATTATCTAGTTTATCATAATATTAAAAAAAAACATAAAAATTCTAGAAAAGACGGTGCACTTTAAAAAAAATCTTTTATTTATTTATCTTTATTTGCTATATATAATTAAATTAAAAATATATCTAATATATATAAAAAAATATATAAAAAATATATGAAAATAGTTTACTTTATTTTGAATATTATCATATTAGCTTTAATTATATATATAAAAATGTCTGTTTGCAAAATGCTTAACGTGTGTATAAATCCAATATCTTTCGAAAAACAACTAGTAAGTCTAATATATAGATTTAATAAAAAAATAAAAACAAGGACTTATAAGATTAAAACTATCCAAAAAGAAGTCTTCGAAATCGAATCACACAAATCTTCCACCGAACATCCTATCGTTAATGACTTTATCGTTATAAATATACCTGAAGAGGATGTCGAACCCAAACAGATAATTCTCGACCCTGATGATCAACCCATATGGGAAAGTGCTAGGATTGTAGCACCGACTCCTAATTATGCAATTGTTCAAATCGATGTTGATGACACCTTTGTTATTAACAGTACCTACTTGAAACTGATTTGCGAAAATAAATTCGATGGTTATCTGCGGGCCGATCAACATGACCACATCCGTGAATTTCTCGCAATTTGCAACATGTTCAGATATGGCAAAACTCAAAGTGAAGCTATCAAGCTTATGATCTTTCCACTATCCTTATCTGATGAAGCTAAAACCTGGTTTAACGAACTTAATAAAGAGTCTATAACATCGTGGGATCAAATGAGAAAAGCTTTAATAAACAAATTCTTTCCACCTTCGTTATTTAACCGTCTTTTACTCGAAATCAAGAATTTCTCTCAAAACGTATGTGAAAATCTAACTGATGCCTGGTTGCGACTGAAGAACATGCTTCGAAAATGTGATGGGCACGGTCTGACCAAAGGAGCTATTATTCAGATATTCTATCACGGTTTAGACGAACCCACTCAAGGAATCCTGGACGTAACAACCGGAGGAATCTTCCTCTACAAAAGTCTAAATCAAGCTTTTCAATTTCTCGAGGACAAAGTCCTTTTCAAACTTGATTGGTCCATTAAATCTAAAACTAAACATCATCTAAAATCTGTTTCTTTCGCCGATGGAAGTGATAGTAATACTGATAATTCTTGATTTATGGAAAAATTGAAGGCTATGGATTCTCAAATTATAAGTTTAAATGAAGAATTGCAAGACATACGTAACAAATACAATGAGCTTAGTGAGGGAACGCTTTTAAAACCGAAATTCTCAAGACTTGTATTCTCACCAATCCCATCATGATCCTAATGATTTCGAGAAATCGCTCACAGAATTAAACAATGATGTGAAAAATAATCTCGAAGATTTCAAAAGACGTATCCGTAGCTTGAGAACTGTTCATTGGAAACTTTTTTTCAGAGACGATGGTAAAACCACCAGTGTTTTACCTAACAAAGTGTCTAAACCTATCAACCAAGAACCTCAATTTAAAACTGATTTCGAAAAATTAATGACTAAATTCTTAGGTGATCAAAGAGTTACAAATATGTTTTTCAAGAACAATATTAATGATATGATTTTAAAGATGAAGCAAAATGAAAGGATTTCTAAACTATCTTTAAAAACATGGAAAGGAAAATAGATGAGTGGTCGAAGTTTCAAAACGTATCTTCAGAACAAACCGATAGGACTGACCCTCAACCTCCTCCTCCAGCTCAAACCGAGCACGTGAATGCCGTATTCACCGGGAGTGAAAAGTCCGATGATACTTTGAAAATTCAAAAAGATCCACCACCTCCTATTATCATTAACAATAAAATCAAAAAAGATAAACCTATTAAAACATCAAAAAGGGCTATCATGTGGTAAAAACAAATGAATATCCATTCCGTGCGTACATACCAAAGACTCCATATCCTCAACGTTTAAATGTAGATCATTCCCACTTAAACCGTATTGTTAAGGAATCTTAAATCAAGTTAAGTATAACAATAATAATAAAGTAGTAATAGTAAAAAAATAAAATAATAAACCTATAAAAAAACTAAAACTAAATATATATATATATATAATTTTGCAGTTTGATAAGTTTGATGTGCATGGGCCCGTGTATTTCTTACTCGATTTCTGCATCCAAAAAGAATGTTTCGAACTTTGTGGGTGTGTTCGCTGGAAATCCTCACGAGACTATAACTTGTCCACTCGAGACACCGAGGGGTTTAAAGGCTTGTTGCATGCGCTAAATGCAACCGTGATGCCTACGAAAGTGCGCTTTTGTATTTATTGTTTTTCTCGTAGTTGTGTCTATTTTGCAGATTAAATAAAACAAGTGAAGCTTGGATTGGTAGTTGGTATTTTACACTTGGAGACTTATATAATTAGAGCATTATATTACATGTGGTAGAATACATATGCATGGTGTTCCGTTTCGCACCACGTCTCAAGATTCAGCCAAGAACTTAAAAAACCCAGAAAGTTTTAATTTTACGCATAATGCTTAACTTAAGTGTGGAGGAGCTCTCGCTCCTCACTAAAAAAAAAGAGAACGTAATGGAATCACTCAAGTATAGCTCCAACGCAGCTATATCTCTCTATGCCCCGGGAAGTACCGTTTTCCCTTAATTTTTCCTATTTTCTATATTTATCAGTTCTCACATTGAGGGCAATGTTTAACTTAAGTGTGGAGGGGTAGCAAATAGAAAAAATTAATCATGTCCCTCTATGTTTGCCCTGCAAAAATTTTCAAACTTTCAACTGATATTTTCTGGAAAATTAAAAAAATAAATTAATATATACTTTCCTTTCAAAAAACTTAAAAAATGCATACGCTTAGTAAGGAAAATCCAACTGGATTGACAATTTAACGAGCACAAAAATCAACCCACTTAAATTGTAAGAAATTTAGCCTTAAGGAATTCGGGTATCCATCTTTGATACCTAAGATAATTGATGCCTTTAGCTTCTTCGAGTTAAGGATTGAGCAATCATATGTATCTATTCCATTGTTATGGATGTGTATATGTGGTTTTGTCGCCTTTTCAGGAGCATTAATATTGGTTGAAAGTTATATGAGTGGGCCGGTAATTTAGTAGCTCTAGAACTTGTGTTTGATCATCATTTACTAGACCGCAGTGAGGTTAATTTATAGACAAAGTCGTATGATAAGAGGTGAAATAAATCCCTATGCAATCATGTATCTGCAACACTCGCTTTTAGTGTTGAGATCCACAATGTATCCCAAGAGCAAGAAAAATATGCTCGATGAAGAAGAAGTTTTGTGCCAGCCTTAGTTATCGCAATATCTGGAATGAAAAAAAAAAGAAAGAGAAAAGAAAAAATAATAAAAGTTCAAAGTATAAGGCAAAGTTTTGGCACATGGAATCAAGTATCTGCTACTCACCCTCATCAATATCACGTTTTGCCTCTTTGAGATTTCTGTCTAGGTGCTCACGCCGAAACAGGCATGTTTATGTGTCTGGTACAAGCATATGGTAGCGACCTAGATTATGTATGTGCAATTGAGTGACTTCATAAAATATAAAACCCTATCTGAGTGACTCGTGTGAATTCAAAAACAAACACTTTCCCTATGTGAGGTGCTCTGTTATATGTCTATGCCTGAAAAGTTATAAAACTGGTAAACACTTGTTAATGTTATAAATGATTTTTTCTCTAAGTCACGATAATTGATCTTGTTTTCTCGCTTTAATTGCTTGAGGGCAAGCAATAGCTAAGTGTGGAGGGATTTGATAACGGCTAAATTATACATGTTTTCAGCGGCTTTATTTGCATTTATTTGATCATTTCTCGTGAACTTTTGATACTTAATTTGCTTGAATTGCCTATAGGTTCACTTGAAGACACTACAGACCCAAGCTCAAGAATCTATACACTTTTGGAGGCAAATACAAGAAAAGAAGAGATTTCTAGCTAAAGTTCAAGATGTGCGCCGCACTTATAATATTGTGCGCCGCACTTTCCTTTGAAGCTAAAAACCGCCGCACTTATTTGAAAGTGCGCCGCACTTTCGTTCAAACTTCTTAAAAGAAACAGTTAAGTCCCAATAAATGCTGAGTGCATTAACTCCTCAAGTGCGCCGCACATATTTGTAAGTGCGTCGCACTTCTGCTCGATTTCAGCCTATAAAAGGAGGCCTTGGCTGCCTTATTTTACACATCCTCACACCACTTTCTTTAGTTCGTTTAGAACACTCAAAGTGGGTGTTTTTGGTGAACTTGGCTTGACAAACCAAGGAACCAAACACCGCCTTCAAACCACCATCACCACTACCATTAGAATCAAAGTAAGGAGGAGTTCTTGAAGACGTTGGATAGTCTTGGTTGAAGTTCATCATTGTTCTTAGGTTTTGATCTATCAAAGAAGCATAATAGAAGTGTTTATTCGAATCTATAAGCAATTGTGACAGAATTGTTCATAGTTTCCGGATTTTGCTTTGAATATAATAAAGTGTTCTTGGGAAATTCTTGTGAAATCACCATACTTTGCTCTTGGAATTGGTATGAATCTTGTTACTCTTTTGAATATAATCTTTGTTGAATCCATGATGAATGTTATGTGTTTTGTTACTTTGATTATGGAGTAGTAATCTTATGTTTGTTTGGGCATAATGTGATCTTTGATATGGAGTGTTTGGATATGAGTTTATTGAAATGGTTAAACATGATTTTCTAAGTGTAAAGGCCGAAAGGATACTTATAAACTTATGTTTTATCATTCCACTTATTATATTGGTTATAATAACTTATAAAGGCCGAAAGGATTTGTTGTTATTAATCGATATAATCACTAGTTATATTTAAAGGCCGAAAGGATTTATAACTTGTGATAACTCTATTTTAAACACTATTCCAAACACATCATTATCTAAGTGATCATTGCCTAAACAAACATACCTTAATCATTTGATTGAATCATCTTTTAATTGCTTAGTTATAATATCCTATATATGCAAGATTTGGTTAATTTGATCCGTGACAATCTTATTAACCTTAGCACTTTAATTACAAACTGTGAAAACTTCAATTCTCTTGAGACGACCTGATCTTACCTTAAAAACTATACTATATACGGGGGTTATACTTTTACCAGTGTGTTTCTTTAATAGTATTAATCAGTGAAATCAGTCTTATAAATTTAAAGCTTTTGAAACACATCAGATGCTTATTTCTATATGCTTCCACTGTGTTCATGATCGTCATACCTAGCAGTATTATTAAACCAGGTATTGCAAACTAGCCCTAAATTTTTGGTTAACTTTTCTTTTTTTCTCTAGAGATACTAATCTTGATATGGGCACTCTTTATCAGCTAACAATGGATTATCACTCTTTTATGGGTTGTCTCTAAATGGATTTGTTATTTTAAGCTTTATATATGAGCTGTTTTATGGAAAATCAAATGGTTTATGTTGAAAGGATTAAACAATTCACCAACGTACCTTCAGAAGCCGAATGGGTGAAAAAAAGACAAACCCCCATCCTCCAAACTGGCCATCGCAAGTCAATTTAGAGCTCAAAGATTTGCAGGTAACCAACTAATCTGATAATCTGCAATCCTGAATCTAAATTGTGGCCATGTAAGAGTTATCTTAGATGTGGATCTTAGATTTTATAATGTCTCTTTATGAGTACAGGTTCGATATCGTCCAAACACACCTCTGGTGATCAAAGGCATTACTCTATGCATTAAAGGAGGTGAAAAGATTAGTGTGGTTGGTAGAACCGGTGGAGACAAATAAACTCTAATCCAGGTTTCTGTATGGGTTGGTTGAGCAATCTGGTGGAAGTATAACCATTGATGGCATCAACATCTCCACCATTGGATTACATGATCTTAGGTCTGGATTTGGGATCAGTCCTCAATAACCAATCCTTTTCGAAGGCACTGTGAGAAGCAACATCGACCCGATTGGTTAACTTTTGACGATTTAAACATTCACTTATATTATAAGAAAATGTAGTAAAACAACATACTTTAACGAGCAGAAACAAAATATTCTGTTTTGAACTCACGTTTTCTGGGCTTATAAGGTATATGTATATATGTGTTTTTTCATTATAACAGTGGGTTTCTATTGGTATTCGGGTTTTGATAATCATAGATTGCCGGATAAATTCTTGAATCATGTAAAAGTTCAATTTTCTGATACAATATTTCGACCCTATTAGGTGCCTTGGGTTACACGAAATTCGTATAGGGATAAGACAAGAACACACTCTAATTCTAGGCACAAGAAAGAGAGCAAAACATTAAATAATTTGTTGTGTTTGTTATTGATATAAAGATGTTCATCTTAGAAGACCAAAGATGTGTTTATGTATATATAAACTCATGGTGGTTGTAAGGAAAGGTTATGACTTTTGGTGAAAAGTCACACCTTTTAATAAATGGTCACAACCCTTCAAATAAAATCGGCAACGAATTTGTGACAGTTAAAAACTGTCACTAATTGCAGCCCTTTGAAGGTATATGTCCATCTGCGACGACCAGTTTCTGTCGCTAACGCAAAGAGCCATATCTTTTAACCATTGCAACACTATGGTGACGAATGGATTTATGTCGCTATAGAAAACATCCAAGGTTATTACCCCTTATATACATACATAACCTTTACCATTATCGTACTTGAAATCAAGTTAATAGTTTATACAAGCGTGCACTCCGCACCTCCAAACTCGTATTATAACTTAACTTGAAATCCATTTGGTATCGGGTTAATCACCATTACACAAAATTAATAGTTTATACAAGCGTGCACTCCGCACCTCCAAACTCGTATTATAACTTAACTTGAAATTCATTTGGTCTCGGGTAAATCACCATTACAAAATACTAGATGACACTAAACTCACAACAGTTTCTTTTACTATACTGTTATTCTTTTTTCATAAATATGCAGTCGCTGGATGCATTTATGTTCGAAAGTGTATCCTGCCCTTCAAATGCTGTCGCTACATAAACAAAGGAAATCAGTTTGTATGATGTCAATGAGGACTTTGTATGATTGGTGTTTTAAAGGCGAGTATTATGGTGTTAAATTTCTCAAATACATGGTTTGAAACTCCTCCCGAAACCGTTTTCCATAAAGGAATATATGTACATGTGTTTTGTAAATAAATAAAAAAAAAACCCGCACACAACAAATTAGTCTCCGTCACAACGTGCGCGTCTCTTTCCATCTCATTATATATATATATATATATTGGTTAAAACTACGTCGTTTTGACATAGTTGCTACAATAACCGGCCCATTGGGCTCTCACTTTGGGCCGGCCCATTTGACACTTTTTTTTGTTTTTCTTTAACTAGGCAACTTTAAAAAAAAAAATTTGCTCGGCAAAAAATAGGAAACAAAATTACAAAAATACTTATTTATTCAGATCAAAAAATATCCGCGACATGAGACCACACACATCAGCTCATATAAAAAAAAGAATCTATTGCACATAATAATAATAATAATAAAATATACTCGGCACAAAATAAGAAAAAAAATTACAAAAGTATTGATTTATTCAGATAAAAAAATACACACGACATGACGCCCATATAAAAAAAACTATTAAACTTGAGATCGGAAAAATAAAGCCGCACAAAATAAATAAAATAAAATAAAAATTAACGCATCGCATCAATGCGCTGACACATATTTACCCAAATCTCATAAAATTATTATTAAATAAAAAACCAATAGCACAAAAAAAAAAACACCTTTTTAAACACGATAACTTTTAAAAAAATTAGCACAGTTAACCTCACTTACAAAACCTTTGAAATCTTACGATCAAATTTTAAAAAAAAACACCCAATATATGATAAAAGAACACCGCCTCGCGAGCAACGCACAAACAAACTATCGCTTATCTGTCACTATAACCGCATTATTCAAAGGCAGGCCAAACAAACGCCTAGCCCCTAAGTGAGCCAGGTTCATAATGGCAACACCACTTTTTGGGTGCCTACTCAGCGGACACATCAGTATTACACCAAACCAACACTCCACTCATCTAATCAATAAACACCAAATAACACACCACTAACCTTCCTTTATTTTCATAAAAACCCCCTAAACAATTATTTCATTATTTTAACAACTAAATATTCATTCAATAATTAAACATACAAAATTACATTAATAAAAAAACATTACGAAATTAAAAAAATTACATTACGAAAAAAATAAAAACATTACGAAATTAGAAAAAAAAACATTACGAAAAAAAAAACATTACGAAAAAAAATACATTACGAAATTAAAAATAAAAATATCGGCTTCGTTCTTTCGTCGTCTCGCTTCACCAAAAATCATTTTTATTTTGTTTTTGATTGGAATTTTTTTGCTTCTTGATCAAATATGGCGTCGTCATAGTCCAAATATTGGTGAAGTAGCTAGAAACCTCCACACTCCTCAAACCGCATTTAGTTGTGGCGGTATTTTTTTGGCTTGAGCTCCGAAAGCCCTTTCGGCGGCACCACCCCATTTCAGCCGAAGTCCCTGTGCTCCATTAAGGCTACCTCCGAATTGGGCTGTGTCGCTGCTAATTCCAACCGAGTGCTCGCCGTTGCGTCGGATTTCGACTTTTCTTGGCGAGCCGTTATTTGCCGGGGCGGACGTGGTCGTGATCGTGACCGAAATAGATCTTACTGGCTGCCTCCCAGGGGACGTCTCGGTTAAAGTCAATTGTTCCGTTTGCGTCCCATTTCGGGTGAAATCTCAAAAACGGCCTCCAAGCTCTTATTGTGGAAAGCGACCCTCTTATGTCTGTCAGGATAATACTTTGAGCCACGTTTCAAATATTCCACATCGGTTTTCGACTCTTTTCCCCCAAACGTTTTGGCCCGTTTGTACGAGGCGTTTGAAACTTTTGCAATTGGAATTGTCAACGTTATGCCATTTACTAGTCAAACATATCATTCGTACGGTTTTGAATTTTTTTCGAATTGAATCGTTTCAAAACCCGATACCAAAACGCTCTGGTCATGCTTTTGTGAACCTTCCGCCATTATCTATCTTCGGGAAACGGCCAGTAACATTTGCAAGCAATTCCTTTTCGACCGGGTAGCCAGAACGGCCCGCTGCTACCGGCTCTTGGGGCTCGTCTTCAACATTTTTTCCCCTTCGGGCTTTAGTTTTCTTGCGACCGCCTTTTTTTGGCGAATCGAATTGTTGAGGTTGAGTGAGTGTTTGGGAAGATTCTGAATGGAATGATGGTGTGTTTTGTTGTAGATTATTTAAATCACGGTTTAGGATTTGTGATTGTTGCCATCGAAAAAAAGCTTGTTGTTGTTCTAGTTGGTATTGTTGAAAATGTTCCGGCGTCATCGACCCGGTGAGGAGATTCATGAAACTGTTGTTGGGAAATTCAGACATTTTTTTTGATTGCTAAAAAGATGTATGTTTGTATTTGAAGAGTGGTGAATTTGTATGTGATTTTGTATTTGGTAATGTGTTGTATATATAGTGAGTTAGGTTGAGGGGCGGTGGTTTTAAGGGTTAATAAATGATTTTTTTTTAAAATCAGCCATTTTAGGGGGGGTAAAATGAAAAAATTTTAAATTTTTATTTTTTATAAATACTAGCCGTTAGGGGCTAAAATGAAACATTTCAAAATTGGGAGGAAAAAGTAAAATTTAAATTCTAGCCATTAGGGGGGTAAAATAATTAAAAAAAAAAACCCACCCCAACGCGCGTTGGCCGGCCAACGCCGTTGGGCAACGCGTTGGTAGGGTGTAGTAACGCCGGCCAACGTCGTTGCCGGCGTTACTACACCGAGTGCTCTAAAAAACAGCCCAAGCCCCCTAAAAAGAAAACTTAATAGAAAACGTTTACAAAACAACCCCTCTAAGTTTTAACTATTTAAGACTTTTTTATATAACAAAGTTTATTTATTAAATTTATAACAAATATGTAGCGATCCTTTAAATAAAAAATATACCAATGAAAATATTAGGAACAAAATGAGTCAAATATTGATATGATTTAAAAGTGTGTACGATTTTATAAAAAAATGTTTAAGTTTAATATACATTAGTTTTAATCCCCGTGCACGCACGAGGCTTGTACATTATGTTTTTTAAATATATTTATAATTTTTATTTTTTCTGTTTTATAAGTTATGAAAGTTTAAGGGGTTATTTGTTTTTTTTAAAGTCATAATAAAATTTGTAAATTTATAAATTTACACTTAACTCTATACAATTTATTTAAAATTAAACCACTAAAGTTTTATTAATTACCTCATCTTTTTTTTAAGTTTTTGTTTTTATAAATTTGACGCATATATTTTTATATGTTTTTTTTCTTTATCGGATTTCTCCACCAAAATAATGTCAATTTTAGAAGTATTTAAGCTTTTTAATTAAACATATATTCAAAAATAATAAAAATTTTAAAGCATCATACCTAATAAGGAAATATTCTTATTTTTAAAATGCAAAAGTCCTCACTTTTCGTTTTCCTTTACTAAGTAAAAGATTTTTAAAATAAAAAAAACTTTCAAAAAACACCCTTAACCTACCTAATGATTTAAAAAAAATACCCTAAAGTTTATTCTAAAAAATTTAGTGGAAAAAAAAATTCTATTTGTAATTTTTAAAATAACAAACTTTATTCGTCACATATTGTTAAGTTGACGTATTAATGTTTGCCAAAAATTTAACACGGATTCAATACAAATAAGCCACGTCGTAACGCGACGGATACGTGTTTCCTCGTTATTACCATTTCTTGGTAAATAGAGATCATCATGGCACTAATAAAAAACTATATGGACGTTAGAAAGTGATGGGGTTTTTTCGGTGGCTTCAATTCGAAAGGAGATTGATGGGAATCGGTTTCAGGATGTTAGTTTGCCGACTAGGTGGGTTAAATCCGTGCCAATCAAGGTGAATATCATAGCTTGAAAAGTCAAATCTAACGCGCTCCCAACGCGTTTTAATATCTCTCGTCGCGTGGGAATGGATAATTGTATTCGATTGTTGTCCCATTTGTAATGCCGGAGTGGGGAATCGAACAAACTAATATTTTCTTTCAATGCGTTGTTAGTGAGCTACAGATTATGCGTAAGATATCTCTTGTGGAATATCGACTATTCGGATGTGATATTCTTATGAGGAATGGCGAGTTTTGGTGGTTCTATTCGGATTCAATTCTTAATACTCAAAGGCGTTCTTGTGTGGTGTTACTACTTTATGGTTTGTGGTGGTATATGTGAAACTTTCGCAACAAGCTTATGTTTGATAAGAAGATCCCTGAAAAGGCGCTGATATTTGATAATTTAGTTTCTAGTTCTTTTTATTGGTGTAAATTCAGTTGTAAAGCGTCGTTCAAGTGGGACGATTGGCTTAAGAACCCTTATATTGTTCTTGTTTGATCTAGCTCATTGCTAGTGTTTTAATAAATCGCCGTTCAAAAAAAATAATAATAATAGGCTGGCCCAAAACTAAAAAAAATTACAAAACGTACCTATAATTTTTAATTATTTACGACTTTTCAAAAAAAATATCGCCAAAAAGATCTTCAAACCGCGAACAAAACAAAACCAATATTGCAATGCTCCTTGCATACGTATTTGCTTAATCAACACGCTGCACTAACAGTAAAAAAAACTTGCTTAACCAACACGCCGGCCTAATAAATTACCCCCACCGCAACGCGCGGGTTAAATTCCGACTCGTTAATATAAATAACTAAAGGGACACAAATTTTTTATATTTTTATTAATTTTTGCTTTAAACGAAAGTCTAATTTCATTGACCAATAGAATCACATGATACACGTTTATAGGTGACAAATCAATTATTAAGAAACTCTAATTTATTGAATTAGTTAACCTTTCAACTATTCAATTGGTTTGTTAGATTAATCCATGAACTAATCCAAGCTGATTAGATTAGCAAGCCCCATGCATTTACATATTTTCTAAGGCGCCGTGTCAAAATTATAGAATAATCTTGGTTGAACAAGAAATACATGAGCATCTATGTTTATATTTTTAGAGATTTCGTTTCCAAATTTGGTTGCGGTTGGTGGTAGAAGGTAGTTAAAAGAGATGTGATTTGCACATTCTCATATTTGATTAGGACACTTTAGTATGTGTATTAAACAGTGGTACTGTAAATATAAACTGTTTAAACTGTTTGTACGTTGAGTGTCCCAATCATTTTTATGAGTGTGCCAATCAATTCACCAGTTAAAATAAGAGTATTAGAAGTTAAAAGTCAATGAATTACACGAGAGAAATGCTACATGTAATAAAGATTTACAAAACAAAAACTATGTACACATATGTGTCATCTAATATACGTAGTATTGGTTCAATTCATTTGTCATGTTAATGTGTGAACAGATTTTTTAAACCTTTAGTGGACGTAATATTTCTCACTACACAATTAATTAATGGGATAACTTGGCTACAATTATTGTAGCCAATTGGCTACAATCCTTCTCTCAAAATACACTAATAATATCTCAAAGACTGACACAAAGAACTCAGGGACCCACAAAATAACTCATGGTCCCACAGTTTATAGCACATATTGTAGCCAATTGCCTATATTAGAAATGCAGCTAATATATTCTCTTAATTATACGCATTTGTAAAGTGTAAGTTTTTTTAATATATTTTTACACATTTTTCCACACTTGACTAAAAGTGTGAAGAATGAACAATTTTTTTGAGATCCACTGAATGATCATTTGAAAGCCACTCTCACATCCTTTATATGAATAAAAATTTATAAGAACTATACTCCTAGAGTTTATAAATCTGGAAGACAAAAAAGTAGAAGAACTATACTTCTAGAATTTATAAAATCTCGAAGACAATAACAATGATAATTTATTTGAAATAGACGAGCTCTACAATTTTGGTATGAACGGCATAAATTTTTGCTAAGGTTCTAGCAAAAAACAAGAATCAAGAAAAAAAATTAAAATACCACGGTTACAAGCAAGTATAGGATTCAAGATCCAGTAACTCAATAAGTCATGTTGTTCTCGTTTAATTGTAAATGTTAACTAACAAACTTTCATGCTTAGCAAGTATGTATAAAAAAGTTTAGCACAAGTAAACAAGTAATAAAGATTTACAAAAGTATGTCACCAATATGCCTCCGGCATTAACATCAAAAGGATTATGGAACGTGTGTGCTTCTCATGGTCGTTTGGTTGACGCTTTCATCACTAATAAATTATCTAAAGGAGGTAAATGCTTTGGTTTTATTAAATTTCTTGGTGTTAAGGATGCAAATTCTATTGTGAACTCTATGTCGAATATATGGATTGGTAGTTTTCATCTTTACATCATCTTAGCTTTAAACCAACGTCTCAACACAAAAACTCTAGCACCAAAATATACTCAATCTCAACCAAAACCTACCAACGCTTTCACTACCACCAATAACCAAAACGCCTTCCCAACTCTTAACAACACCGCCATAAATAATACACCTTCAGAAATCAAAACACACCAACCAAAACCCTCATACTCCTCGACCCTCAAATGTGTTCCCAAATCAACCTTCAACCAAACAAAACCCATCCAAAAACGCACCATCACACTCACAGAACAAGAAACCATTAATGTGGAAAACGCGAATACAATCCTACTTGTGAAATTGAAAGACAAGATTCTATGATAAAAAGGGGGAAATCATGGTATAGGATCATTTGTTAGGAATGAAAGGTTTCTTAGATCGATAACATTCGTCATGTTGGCGGATACTAGAATAGGATACAATTTCCCCTCGATCTATGGCTTAGCTATAAAATTCCAAGAGAATTATAACAGTCTTAAAGGTTGTATTCGGTTAAAGGCTTCATGCCTAATTTAAAGTACGAACGCATTCTTGGCATGAGGTGAGTGGTTTACCTTTTATGTGCTGGAGGCTCAATGGTTTACAAAAAATTGCAAGTAGGCTTTGGGAAATTCCCTTGTTCTTTGAGAAGGAAAATCCACAGCATTGATTCGGGTAGACTTTACAAATCTACCAAATCACATCAACCATTTAGAAAATTGTTCAAGTCGACATCCAAGAATGAGTTTTTTGAGTATCGTCCAAGAATTGGATCATTGGAGTACCAAAAATAAAAGGATGAAAACAATGACATTTCCTCCAATCATGACTCAAAAGAGGTGGATCATGTATCCGAATCAATCGACGAACAACCGATTGATGCTTTTGAAATACTCCAAACAAACCTCAACAATATGGATGAACAAGCTTTTGACAATGAACTGGGTACCGAAGGAGATAAAAAAGATGGTGAAAAATAGGTATTCAATTGACTCCCCAAAGAAAAAAGTGAAAGAAGTCACCAATGTTCATTCCACTAATTCAGAAACAAAGGATAATTCTTCAGATTTAAGTAGACATCCAGGATTTGAGTTCATGAAAAAGAGCTTTTCATCATCTAGCAATTGTTCTACATCGTTTGCAAGACATAGAAAAAAATGATATCAAAGGATTTTCTCTTTTAAGTGAACTCAACCAAATCATTGACGTGGGCTCATCACTTGGTTACGATGTTAGAGGATGTAAAAAAACTCTAAACAAAATGATCAAAGGAATCAGGATTCACATGGTTGACAAATGAATATTTTGTCAATAAATATTATATGTACAAGGAAAAGAAGAAAACGCATGTGGAAAAGGACCTTTGCTTAACCCCAATGTGCCTTGTTTCTTGAGGATCAAGAATAAAAAATGACTCATCTTGAGCTATTTCAGATTAACTCTATTTGGGGTAACTAGCTTTTGATTATGCTTGTAGTATATCTCGTGGTCTCTCGGGTGTCTTATTTCTATATGAGGACCCTAATATTTCTCTAAGAATTCTATTTTGTGTGACGACTCATTTATCATTATCCAAAGGGAATAGGAAAAATGTAGTATGAGACTGTTTCATGTGAGTAATTTAGGCCCAACAAACCATGTTTCTAAACTGCCTTATGGAATAACTTACAGACTTCTGTATCACCATAATGCTCTATATGATGGTTAGAGACATGAATGCCATCCGAACCGCACAAGAAAGGGTTTGGTACTACTTTGAATAGTAGTGAAGGCTGATCATTTTAAACTCGTCATTGAATTCACAGTTTGGTCGATCTCCTATTGGTGGGTCTCTCTTTTACTTGGATGAATAAAGCAGGTACAAGCTCAGTAACTTATCGCTTCCTTATTTCTGAGATGTGACTGTTCTGCAGCCCAGATGTTCAATTACGGCCTCACGATAGGCTATGGTCTGATCACAACCCTAGTCTTCTTCCATATTTGACAAAACTGATTTTGTCCCTCTCCGTAAATGTATAACTCATGGATTTTGAGAGATTGTTTTGATAACCTCATCAAAGTGGAATGGGAATTGCTTGATTATAATCTCAAATGTCATGAAAAGTTTCGTCGCCTCAAAGTTAAGATCAAACAATAGAGCAACAACATCAAGACGTTGGAAAGAAACAGAAAAACCGTGGCTCTTGAGGAAATCAATTCAATTGAGAAAAGGATTGATGAGGGATCCGCTATGCCTTCCGACAATGATCATCGCCTCAACCTTCTTCAAGAAAATTGAAAAGATCGACAAGTTGGCTTCAATGGATCTTAATCAAGAAAGCTCATGTCAAATGAGGATATAGAAGGGATGAAAATTCCAATGGCTTCCAAGGGCTCATCAACCAAAAAAGGCAGAATCAGATATAATGGGAATTATGGTTGAGGAAATTAGGATCCCGAACTCTTGTTTGATCAAGGATGCCTTCCTTCAATTCTACAAAAGGAATATCCCAAGCACAAGATACACAAGTTATGTCTTTCTCTAACCTTCCACATAACTAATTCCCTTAATTGATGGATCAGAACTCTGAAAGACAGGTTTTTTTTTTTTTTTTACTCTGAGAAATTAAGGACCGTTTGGGATTGCGGAAGTAGTAAAGCTCCAGTCCCGAATCGTTAGCTCTTTTTGCGTTTGTAAAATTATTGGGGCCACTAAATCAAAAAAGAAAATCTAAAATGATTTCGTAAAGTTATTCTTTTTTTTTTTTTTTGGCTACGTGTGTATGCTAATGTGCCAATTCCTTCGTTTTTACCCTTAACCCAAAGGTCAACAACCCTACCTTAATCACCGACTTTTACCCTATTTTGCTTATTGGTATACACTATAAGATCATTGCCAAGATTTTAGCTAACCGTTTATCTAAAGTGATTGACAAGATTGTTAGCAAGGAGCAGTCGACGTTTATTGATGGTCGTCAAATTCTTGATGGCCCCGTTATTACTAAAGCAAATCATTAGAGTGGTATAAAAAACGAAAAAAGAACTCCTAAATTTTTAAAGTGGACTTTGAAAAGGCTTTTGATTCCATAATCTGGAATTACTTAATTTACATTCTCGACAGATTTGGATTTGGTAACAAATGGTGCTCTTGGATTAAAGCTTGTCTCAATTCTTCGAGAGCTTCTATACTTATTAATGGCAGCCCTACATCTGAGTTCTCCATTAAGCATGGTCTTAGGCAAGGAGATCCTCTATCTCCTTTCCTTTTCGTTTTGGTTATAGAAGGTCTCCATAATGCTTTTGAGGAAGCGGTAGGAAATGGTATGATTACTGGTGTTAATATTAACAATTCTACTATCAATGTTTCCTATCTTTTCTATGCAGATGATGTGATCATTACTACGAATTGGAATGCTAGAGATATGGAAAATATCATTCGTGTTCTCCATGTTTTCTATCTAGCCTCGGGTCTCAAGATTAATATTTACAAGTCCAATATTTATGGTATTGGGGTTAATGAAGATGAATTAATATGGCTAGCAATGCTGGTTGTATTGCAGGTGATATCCCTTTCAGTTACCTTGGTATCCTCATTGGTTCCAATATGAAATCTATTGCTAGTTGGAAAGATCGCTTGTTGATCGTTTTTTCATATGAACTATTCTTCTGAAAGCTAATCTTCTTCGATTGGGTGGTCGTCTGACTCTTATCATCTGGCGCTAGTAGTCTTAGTATCTACAATCGTATCAATTTTCAGAGCCCCCGAATCGGTCCTTCAAGACCTGGAAAGAATTCAGGCTAAATTCTTTTGGGGTGTAATAAAGATGAAAACAAAATGGCTTGGGTCGAGTGGCCATTATTCTTAATTCTTTGTATAAAGGAGGGCTAAAACATTGGCAGTCTTAAAGTTTCCAACCTTGCTTTTCTTCAAAAATGGCGTTTGTAGGTTGCCCTTTCTTCCCCAAACGCCCTATGGTTAAGGTCATCCAAGCTTAGTCATGGACAAGAAGGATTTTCGATACCAATGGTTTGTAGCTTCAAGGGCACTTGTACTAACATTGTTGGGGTCTTCCAATTTCCTCCACTCGAGATGGTAATTATCATACTAACACTTTTCGTTTTAAGCAGGTTGGAACTCGTATTTTATTTTGGAAAAGATATTTGGTAGGCAAGACTCCTCTTTTTACAAGGCGTACAATCGGCTCTATCGTCTTGTTCAAGACAAAGATTGTCTTATCATTATCCGTATTAATACTGGGACAATGGTCTTGGAAAATTGTCTCAGACCAATCTGGTGTTAGAAATCTTGCTAATTTACTGACATGTTAAATGAGATCAGATCAACTAAATATAATGCAATGAAAATACTTGTACTGGAGTCTTGTAGTCTAAATGTACTTTACCGTCTAAGGAGTACTCGTTATAGATTGACAAAATATCCTCCCATTCTTAGCTCATGCCACTATTTGAATAATCTATCCCCGGAAGGTCAATGTGTTTATGTGGAGCTTTTCTTTGGACCGACTCCCTCATAGATTGAATTCTCTCCTTCGCGTGGTATGGAGATTTCGGCTATCTCTTGTCCATCTTGCAATGCAATTTTGAATCCTGCTAATACATATTTCTTTAATGCGTTATTAAAACCGATATGTGGAAGCTCGTTTTTAGATGGTGTGAGATTCCTCTTTTTCAAGCTTCATCTGATTCTTTCAATGATTGGAACATCTCTAGGCATGCTTCTACAGAGAAAAAACACAGGTTCTATTTTTATGTACTACTTGGTTCTTTGGTGGCTTTGGAGATACCGAAATAAGGCAGTCACGTTTAACTTCCTTAACCGTTGAGGAAAAATGATCTCTTCGATAATTGTTCGTTCATCTTCATTATCTGGCTTCACAATAGGACCATATGAAGATATTGGGCATGACTGGCTTATGTATCACCTTTCGAGTCGCGCGCATTGGCAATGATTAAAGCTGCTTTTGGTTTTTTCCTAAAGCTGGCGTTCAAGTTCGCTGGGTTGGCGTTCAAGTTCGCTAGGTTGGTCTTCGTTGGATTTGAGGATTGTACTTCTTTTCATCCTTCTCGCGGGACTTGTTTGGGGTTTCATCAAAAACCATCCCGGAGTGAAAGTCGGTGGCTCGGCCTTCGGGATGGGGGTTTTTGTTTTGCCGAAGTAAAAAACCTGATCCGTCCGCCTTCGTGTCAAAAGTTTTTTTCATCCCTTTTGAGTCCCTCGCATTAAATCTCGGATTTTAACCATTTTTGATGATTATGTAATGCTTTTTTGTTGACTCTATTTTACTTTAAGTTCTAGCGTCTTGCTAGACCTTTTATCTATATTCCATCTTGCCGTTAAAAAACATTAAATGTTTTTATCAGAAAGAGATCAAATTAATTTAACTAATATTGTCTTGGCAAAATATACATCTAAATTTTATGACATTGTTTTGGTTATTTTCTTCACTTGATTTTTTTTCCATGGTGGGGGATCGGTCCATTACACTTTTAATCTAAACGACAGCTGTGTCATAGAGGGTGGCGTGAGCATGGAAAAAGAGGCAAAGAAATCTATGAAATAGTATGTTATTAGTTGCGGTGTACATTATTTGGAAAATACGGAATCTACAGGTTTTCAAAGCAAAGAATGAGAGCTGTTCAAGAGTTTTCTAGGAAATACAGATAAAGGCGTTCGAGTGGATCAACAGGCGGTCAAAAAACCATAACTTTGCGTGGGAAAGGTGGATTGCGAGACCTACTCTTTGTGGAAAATCTTCAACTGTAGCCCCTTGATGTTTCTGCTCCTTCTGTTTGTTGGCTGCTCATGTGTCTAGCATATGATGTAGGGTCTTGTTTTGTGCATGAGTCTATGTGTGGTGATGTGCACATACACATTATCTCATATGTGTTGTACTATGGTGAGAGTTTTCATTTGTGTGCTCTCTTTTTTAGTTTTTTGGTAAGGCTGGTTGTTTTGCTTTGTGTATGTGCGCCCAGGTTGTTCATAAGCAAGAAAAAGAGGAAAAGAGGTTGTTGTCTCTTGTTGTTATTGTGTTCATGTTTTTTTGTTTTAAAAGTTTGCCTTTAAAAAAAAAGAATTATGCTAACTTTTAAATTTACTCAGAGACTTAGTTATACGAAGGAGTAAATATTTTTAAATGTGTTTTACATTAATTGCAAAAGATAGCATTTACTATTTTACAACATTCTTTTGTATATGCAAAGATCGATATGTATACATGTTGGGTAATAGGAACACGTCAAACATTTAACTCTGTAGTACACTTGTATTAAATGCTTCAATTCTTAAAATGCTACAAATATCACTTTCGAAAAAAGTGTTAACAATTGTTTGCCCCTTTCTATCAACACTTATACTTTCCTTGATAAGTGATTTCTATTTATTGTCTCAAGAAAGTTTACACCAAAAATATTATATATTTAGATATTTTTCTTAAATATTTAAGTTAGAATGTTTTTATTGTTAAGGATATCAAGAGGGATTCAGTAAATTATTATCTGTACTCATTGACTTCATCATCTTCTTTTTGATTCGGGACTTTACTTGCTGAGTTTCGTCACAAAAACTCATAAAACTTTCTTAGTCTACGATGAACTTTAGAAATAATTCACTGAATGTTCGACTTCATTTATAATTAAAATATTTTAGAGTAAATTGCATAAATCGTCTTTAAAGTTTGGCCAAATTGCAGGTTTCGTCCCAAATAGTTTGAAAGTGCTGAGATCGTCCCTGTGGGAAAATCTTTGGTGCAAGTATCGTCCCTGTGAGGAAACATTTGGGGAGACCTTTGGTGCAAGTATCGTCCTTGCAGGGACGATAGGGACGATACTTGCACCAAAGGTTTCCCAATAGAGACGATAATTGCACTTTTGTAAAGTTTGGACGAAATATGCAATTTGACCAAACGTTAAGGACGATTTATACAATTTACTCAATATTTTATGTTCAAATTATAATGAGACTGTTAGGCTCCTACTCGACTCAACAAGTCAAAAAGGATAAATCTTGCAATTCATACGGGTAATTCAACTAAATGAAAATGCATTGTTCTCATAACATAATGCCTTAATGATGGTTCTTTTGATCAAAACAATACATCTTATTATGTTTTTTTTATTTAGTGGATTTAGCTACTAGAGTATATTTTTGTGAGTTTGATTTTTTTTTGGGTAAAGAGTTTGAAATTTGTTATTCAATAATCAATATATAGTAATTGATTTTGAGATAATAAATGTATTAATTAAGGAACACGATATTAGGTCTAAAATACAAAACAGGTCTAACATCTGATCACTGTTCTGCAATGTTGATTGTTCCTAATGCAATTAAGAAATAAAAAAAGCATTCAAGTTTGCTAACTTTGTCACTGATAATCTCGAGTTTTTGCAAACCATTAAAGATAATTGGGAGGTGCCTATTAAAGGATGTAAGATGTTTAAACTTGTTGTGGAAAACTAGAGGGGGGGGAGGGTTGAATTGTTTTCTTCTTGATCAAAGACAAGATTCGTCATTATCATTGACCGTATTAATAATGGGCAATGGTTTTGGAATTGGTCTCGGATCAATCTTGGTGTTAGAAATCTTGCCTATTTACGTGACATGTTAAATGAGATCGATCAACTAAATATTGATGTCAATGAAGATACTTGTACTTGGAGTCTTGGTCCTAATGGTACTTTTACCGTCAAGGATGCTCGTTATAGGATTGACCAAAATATCCTTCCTATTCTTGCTCATGCTACTACTTGGGATAAATCTATCCCCGAAAGGTCAATGTATTTATATGGATGCTTTCTTTGGACCGTCTCCCTCATAGATTGAATCTCTCTTCGCGTGGTATGGATATTTTGGCTATCTCTTGTCCATCTTGCAATGCCAATGTTGAATCTGCTAATCATATTTTCTTCGAATGCGACATTGCTACCGATATGTGGAAGATCGTTTTTAGATGGTGTGATATTCCTCTTTTTTAAGCTTCTTCTTGAGATTCTTTCAATGATTGGAACATCTATTGGCATGCTTCTAAAGAGAAAAAACACAGGTTCTATGTTATTACTACTTCGGTTCTTTGGTGGCTTTGGAGATACCGAAATAGCGTCACGTTTAACTCTCAACCATTGAGGAAAAGTGATCTCTTCGATAATGTTCGTTCCTTTTCATTTTCGTGGCTTCACAATAGGGACCATATGAAATTATCTTGGAATGACTGGCTTATGTATCCCCTTTTGATCGCGCGCATTGGCAATGATTAAAGCTGCTTTTGGTTTTTTCCTAAAGCTGGCGTTCAAGTTCGCTGGGTTGGCGTTCAAGTTCGCTAGGTTGGTCTTCGTTGGATTTGAGGATTGTACTTCTTTTCATCCTTCTCGCGGGACTTGTTTGGGGTTTCATCAAAAACCATCCCAGAGTGAAAGTCGGTGGCTCGGCCTCCGGGATGAGGGGGTTTTCTTTTGCCGAAGTGAAAACCGATCCGTCGGCCTTCGTGTCAAAAGTTTTTTCATCCCTTTTGATTCCCTCGCAGTTAAAGTCTCAGGATTTTACCATTTTTCGATGATTATGTAATTCTTTTTGTTGACTCTATTGTACTTTAAGTTTCCAGCGTCTTGCTAGACTCTTTTATATTTATTCCATCTTTGCCGTTAAAAAACATTTAATTTTTTTTATCAGAAATGAATCAAATAATTTCTAATATTGTTTGCAAAATAAAAATCTAAGTTTTATGACGATTGTTTGGTGATTTCTTCACTGATTTTTTTCATTGTGAGGGATCGGTCCAGTTGACACTTTTAATCTAAACGACATGCTGTGTCATAAAGGGGGCGTGAGCATGGAAAAAGAGGCAAGAAATCTATGGCAAGTTGTGTTACTAGTTGCGGTGTACTTTATTTGGAAAAGACGGAATCTACAGGTTTTCAAAGTAAAGAATAAGAGATGTTCAAGAGTTTTCCAGGAAATACAGATAAAGGCGTTCGAGTAGATCAACAGGCGGTCAAAAAACCATAACTTTGCATGGGAAAGGTGGATTGAGAGACCTGCTCTTTGTGGAAAATCTTCAACTGTAGCCCCTTGATGTTTCTGCTCCTTCTGTTTGTTGGCTGCTTATGTGGCTAGCATATGATGTAGGGTCTTGTTTGTGTTAGTGAGTCTTTGTGTGGTGCTGCTACATACACATATCTCATGTGTGTTGTAGCTTGGTGAGAGTTTCATTTTGTGTGCTCTCTTTTTTAGTTTTTTTGGTGTGGCTGGTTGTTTTGCTTTGTTGTATGTGCGCCCTGGGGTTTGTTCAGAGGTTGTGTCTTGCTGTTGTTGTGTTCCTGTTTTTTTGTTTTAAAAGTTTGCCTTTCAAAAAAAAAAGAATTATGCTAACTTTTAAATTTACTCAGAGACTTAGTTATACGAAGGAGTAAATATTTTTAAATGTGTTTTACATTAATTGCAAAAGATAGCATTTGCTATTTTACAACATTCTTTTGTATATGAAAAGATCGATATGTATACATGTTGGGTAATAGGAACATGTCAAACATTTAACTATGTAGTACACTTGCATTAAATGCTTCAATTCTTAAAATGCTTCAAATATCACTTTAGAAAAAAGTGTTAACAATTGTTTGCCCCTTTCTATTAACACTTAAACTTTCCTTGATAAGTGATTTCTATTTATTGTCTCAAGAAAGTTTCACCAAAAATATTATATATTTAGATATTTTTCTTAAATATCTAAGTTAGAATGTTTTTATTATTGAGGATATCAAGAGGGATTCAGTAAATTATTATCTGTACTCATTGACTTCATCATCTTCTTTTTGATTTAGGACTTTACTTGCCGAGTTTCGTCAAAAAACTCATAAAACTTTCTTAGTCTACGATGAACTTTAGAAATAATTCACTGAATGTTTATTCGACTTCATTTATAATTAAAATATTTTAGAGTAAATTGCATAAATCGTCTTTAAAGTTTGGCCAAATTGCAGGTTTCGTCCCAAATAGTTTGAAAGTGCTGAGATCGTCCCTGTGGGAAAATCTTTGGTGCAAGTATCGTCCATGTGGGGAAACATTTGGGGAGACCTTTGGTGCAAGTATCGTCCCTGCAGGGACGATAGGGACGATACTTGCACCAAAGGTTTCCCAATAGGGACGATAATTGCACTTTTGTAAAGTTTGGACGAAACATGCAATTTGACCAAACGTTAGGGACGATTTATACAATTTACTCAATATTTTATGTTCAAATTATAATGAGACTGTTAGGCTCCTACTCGACTCAACAAGTCAAAAAGGACAAATCTTGCAATTCATACGGGTAATTCAACTAAATATAAATGCATTGTTGTCATAACATAATGCCTTAATGATGGTTCTTTTGATCAAAACAATACATCTTATTATGTTTTTTTTATTTAGTGGATTTAGCTACTAGAGTATATTTTTGTGAGTTTGAATTTTTTTTGGGTAAAGAGTTTGAAATTTGTTATTCAATGATCAATATATAGTAATTGATTTTGAGATAATAAATGTATTAATTAAGGAACACGATATTAGGTCTAAAATACAAAACTGGCCTAACATCTGATCACTGTCCTGCAATGTTGATTGTTCCTAATGCAATTAAGAAATCAAAAAAAAGCATTCAAGTTTGCTAACTTTGTCACTGATAATCCTGAGTTTTTGGAAACCATTAAAGATAATTAGGAGGTACCTATTAAAGGATGTAAGATGTTTAAACTTGTTATGGAAAACTAGATGGGGATGGGGGAGGGGTTGAATAGTTTTCTTAATTATTAGTTGCCTTTTAAAACTTGTTTAAAACTTTTTACGAAATGGTTAAGATATTGATGTTTGATTATGATCTAAGAGATATAAAATGCAAGTAAAAAAGAGAGTATAGAAATCGATAACCGGGACACAAGTATTTATAGTGGTTTGGCAATAAGGACACCTTCCTTGCCCTACTCCACTCCTCGAGTCACCTACTCGAGAGTTTGTTAAACACTAGTCACCGCTCTCCTTTCAACCGACGAAGAAGCCTCACAACGTTGGTTACACTTCTTTTATGATACAAAGATAATCACCAAATTCTTCACACGATAGAATCAATATCAACACTACTACACTTGGTATACAACTAATAATGATATTCACAACTATAAACTACATCAAGATGATCTTGAAGGAGTGATGGAGATCGAACACAAGGTACTTGTGACTTGGTCATCTCGAACGCGTATTTGGCAATTTCTTTTTGAAGGAAATTACCTACACAAGAATAAAGAAAGATATACAAGAAATAAAGAGAGAGAGATCAGATGATTAGAGAGTATTTTTGATGAGAAAGGTGTGTAAAAACATGAGAAATGACTTGGTATTTATAGCTAAAAACTTTACTGTAGCCCGGTTCTTTCGGTGCTATTGAAGAAGGGCACCAGCAGCCAAAAGCAAAGGCACCGACCTACAGTAACCAAATCCAAATTTTGATTTGCAAAATCTTAAGAGATCATGTGTAATATTGTAAGATTAACCTTGGATTTGTTGCATTTGATTAGGTCATAAATGATGTAATTAATCTGGAGTGTAAAAACATTTTGTGTATAAAATCATACACTTTTATTTTTTTGTGACACTTTGTGTTTTTATACAAGATTAAGATTTTAGAGATAGTAAGAGATTTGAGAATGATGTTTTTACTATGTTTTGTACTATGTTTTGTCATTAATAAAACTTATTGCTAGGAAGATCGTGAGATAAAATCATGAGATAATCATTTGTTACCGGTTTATTTGTATTAACAATCTCCCCTTTTTTGTTGATGAAAAAACATAGTCTTAAAATGCAAGAGATTGATTTACTAGTTTTAGATGTATTTTAAACTAGTTCTTTCCCCCCTTTTTGTCAAAACAAAAAGATGGAATGCTTTGTATGTAAACCAAAAAGATTGGCAAGACGGAAAGCTCTCCTTTGAAAAATGCTAAGGTAGCTACAAAACAAATATGTTAGAAATAAGAGAGGTGCTCCCCCTTGCTTTGTGAGTACCTACAAAGAAAAGTTAGAGGTCCAAGAAATAGAAAAACACATTGTAGTACCGGCCAGTCGGTTTTGTTTTGTCAATGGAACCGGCTTGTTTTCGGACTGAACCGGATGACTTATAGAAAGTCAAAGACCACGAATTTTGAACATCATATGATAACAACTGATAAAGCACAACTAATTTTGATTCAAGATAGAGATAGCATAAAAGTCATTATAATAATACAAGAAGAGCAAGAGATTCTTAACGAAGATTCCTAATGAATCTATTATTTTGTTCTACTTCTTAAGTCTTATTATTAGATGTTGTGCGTGATAACATTTAGGCGGTCGAGAATGTGATTGAGAATGAATCTCATTTCTCCTTGGAGATTGTCAACTAAGACTTGAGTTCTTTGGCAATGTTCACAAAACATTTCATGGGTGAGCATGGGAAAAGGATTATTAGGTCCTAATGGCGGAAGTGGTGGGACGATTGAAGGTAAATTTGGTGAACATTACGGTGGAAATGATGGGATAGGTGGTTCCAAGTTTGGAGTTGGCGAGGGGAAGGTTGTATCAATGGGTGGAATAGGAGGAGGTGCATTTGCCATTCGTTCAATAGTGTCAAAAGATGGTCGAGGTGGTGGAGGGTTAGTAGTTGATGGTGGGAGATCATCAAGAGTTTCAAGGAAAGCTTGGGGAGAGGTTGGTGGAGTGGAGAACAATAGTTCTATGGGATCAAGGTTGATGGCAAGAGGTGATGTGAGCTTAGATGGTTGGGTAGGTGCCGGTGGAGGTGAAGTCAAAGGTGGAGGTGTTGATCTAGGAGTAGTCAATAAGTCACTATTGTGATGAGTTGGTGAAATAGGAGAAGTCGAGATTGGAGAAGTTGGTAGAGGACCCGAAGTATAGTCCGATGGAGGTGAGAATGGTTGATAGGGAGGTGATGAAGTTCGTGGATTGTTGAAGCAACATGGCCTTACACTTATCCTAGCGGTTCTCTTTAAATTGGCTTTGTTTTCTTTAGGCATTGTGAGGGAGAATGATGAGAATGAAGTTACAAATTACTTTCTTTTATAGAAGAAGATGGAGGTCAATATTAATACATTACTTGTTAATGTTGATATAATCTAATGATTAGATTTACCCTAAAGTCAACCTCTAACCCTAAGGGATGATTGATGTGATGTGGAGGGAAAATTTGAAATGAGTTTTGTAAAATTCGTATGTAAAATAGAAAAAAACTGTCGTACAGTTCAGGTGGTTCTACTGGTGCTATTGTTAGAAGAGCACCGGTTTGAAACTCGAATTGCACCGCCGATCAGGGAAAAAAAATTTAAAGAAGAAATTTTCATGATATGTTGGAGGTGCGGTTTTCTCGACTCAAGTACAAGAAAAGATGATTTTTGAAAAACACCCTAAGCCTCCTTTTAATGTAGCTACAATGAACGTGTTTGAAACGACATATTGACCATGTGTTTCTTTGTATACGTTCACGAGACAAAAAAAAATGTTTTTATTTGTATTAAACAATGTAGTAAGTGGTAAGAAAATGATTTGACATAAATGAGGGAGTATTTAAAAGAAAGGTTTTAAGAGTTTGGTTCCATGAGCCCGAGTCCTAGTCTAAGAAAGTTGAAGGGTTCTCTTTTAAGTGGTTTGGTTAAAATGTCGACTATGTTGTCTTCGGAGGCTACCTTTTTGATAGAGATATTTCCTTTTTGAACGTTGTCACGAAGGAAATGATGACGGATTTCTATATGTTTAGTACGAGAGTGTAGAACGGGATTTTTACTTAAGTCTATTGCTCCCTTATTGTCACAAAGAATGGGTACGTCATCTAACTTAACGTTATAGTCTACTAGAGCTTGTTTCATCCATAAGGCTTGTTGGCATGCTTTTTCGGCGGAGACATATTCAGCTTCGGTGATAGAGATAGCTAAGGCGGTTTGTTTCTTTGAGAACCATGACATGAGACAACAACCTACGAAGGTACATACACCACTAGTGCTTTTGCGATCGACGTAGTCTCCCACGTGGTTGGAATCGACATAGACGATAGTTTCTAGACCGGTTTCTTTGGGATACCATAAGCCTAGGTGGGATGATTCGTCTGATAGCACACACTTATATAGCAACCCTAATACAGATTCTAACCGAATGCCCTTGACCAAGGCAAAAGGT
>BQNB010052335.1:0-40547 GCA_026074375.1 Tanacetum coccineum
TCAAGAACAACAAATTTACTGGTGGAATTCTATGTCCCCTAACGGCCTTGAGCGATCTTCATTCTTTAGAAATGCAACATAGCGTTTTTACAACAAAAAAAACATACATTTACAACAAAAAACACTACAAACTCTAGGCGGCGTTGCCCAAACTCTTTCAATACCTCTATATTATTTTCTCACAAAAAAAACATACATTTACAACAAAAAACACTACAAACTCTTTCACAATGAATCAAAATCGAACCGTTTTTGATATCGATGAGGAAACCGACGCATTCTATTTACAAAAAACTGTCGAGTATCACGAATGGCTAATACAACAAGAAGCTTAACCACGATTGACCCGTACACCGATCTTTCGTGACCGTGAAGATGCCGAAAGACGTCTACGTGCTGATTATTTTGATGATCATTGTAAGTATCCGTTATACTATTTTCGGAGAAGATTTCGTATGAGCCGTAAACTTTTTCTAAAAATTGTCAATGGCATTTCAAGTTATACGGCCGATCCTCTCCCACAACATTTTCATTTCTTCAAATCTCGACTCGATTGTACGGGTCGAATGAGTATTAGTGCTCTTATGAAGTGCACAGCTGCCATACGCCAAATGGCATACGGCAGCACACCCGACGCGTTTGATGAATATTTGCAAATGAGTGAGCATACTGCACGAGATGCTCTATTTTTCTTTAATATGTGCATCATAGAATTGTATATGCCGAAGTATTTAAGAAAGCCAACACTTGAAGACGTTGTAAAAATACAACAAAAGCATAACAATGTTCATGGTTTTCCGGGAATGCTTGGAAGTATTGATTGTATGCACTGGGAATGGAAAAATTGTCCAGTGTCATGGCAAGGTCAATACGGTAGGGGTGATAAAAAATACCCTACTATAATGCTTGAAGCTGTAGCTTCGCAAGATCTGTGGATTTGGCATGCGTTTTATGGGATGGCGGGTGCGAATAACGATATTAATGTTTTAGATAATTCTCCGTTATTCGACGACCTATTAGATGACTTAGCCCCTGTGGTTCCGTATGTGGTAAACGGAGTTGAGTATCGTAATGAGTATTACTTGGCCGATGGAATTTACCCAGAGTGGGCAAGTTTCGTCAAATCATTCACGGTTGCAACTGATCCGAAGCATACGTACTTTAAACAGCGTCAAGAAAGTGCACGGAAAGATGTCGAACGTGCTTTCGGTGTTCTCCAAGGACGTTGGGGACTTATTCAACAACCGGCCCGTGCATACGAAGTCAACACATTACGTAGAATCATGTATGCTGGCATCATAATGCATAACTTGATTTTAGAAGATCAAAATATGTCGTTTGTTGACATGAAACATGTGTATTCTAATCCTGCAAGGTCAATGCAAACAGTGTGGATCGATCGATGTGAAACCCAACGTCGTAAAGCAAAAGAATTAAGAGACAAAGATACGCATATTAGTCTTCAACAAAACCTTATGAACCATATTTGGCGCGAAGTTGAAGAAGATTAGTCGCCGGGCGTATTTTTTTTTTTAATTTCGGAATTTTTTTTAATGTGTGTTTTTTTTAGTATTGTAATGTGTATTTGAATTTTATGAATGAAATGGTTAATTTGTTAAAATAATGAAATAATTGTTTAGGGGGTTTTATGAAAATAAAGAGGTGAGTGGTGTTATGATTAGATGAGTGGTGTTGATGTTGGTGTTATGCTGATGTGGCGCTGACGTGGCAGTCAAAAAATGGTGTTATGGTGTTATGACACCTGGGGCTCTAAGGGGTAAAAGCCATTTATTACCAACCTAGTTTTTTATTTGTGCCGAAATGATCAACGTACTTTTTTTTGTCCTCACTACACCCACGTACTTTCAAATTTTGAAAGATATCACCAATATTACCTTAAAAATGACTATATTACCCTTGTTCCCTACATCCACTCAAGAACACAAAAAAGGGTAATATAGTCATTATTATGGTCATATTGGTGATATTGTTCAAAATTTGAAAGTACGTGAGTGTACTGAGGATAAAAAAAATACCTTGGTCATTTCGGCACAAATAAGAAAATAGGTTGGTAATACAATTATTTTCTATACTCAAAGGACTTAGTAATTTTTTTTTAAATAGAACTTCTTAGTTCCCTCTTTCTTGCACTTAATAAACACAAATAAACAAACGCGTTATCAACCACCAAACGCATATATTTTAAAGTTGACTTGCTCTGTGGAAATATAAAAAGTCTCCCAGTTCAACAATAGCTAAGTTTCAATTTTAAAGTTGATTTTGCCCAATAAAAAGTGATTTTTTTTCTGTTTCATCCTTTGTCCATCAATGGCTGGATCATTACTTGGAGGAGCTTTAGTAGGAACTGCTATTTCTAACCTATCAGAAGTCATCATACAAGTATCAAAGAAAACTTTGTATTTTAAGTCCAAGCTCAATGATATACAAGAGACACTACGGTTTATGGTACCTATCTTCAAAGACATCGAGAAACTAGACAAAGAGCTAGCTCAACGGAAAGAGGAAGCTGATATGTACATTGATCTGATCAAAGATGCGGAAGTCCTTGTTCGCAAATGCGAGCGTATAAAATACAATTTGTGGAAGAGATACCGTCATGCATCCAAGTTGGACAAATTCAATAAGTCAATGCTCAAGTTTACGCAAGTTTATCTTCCATTGGTGGGGGTTAGGGATGGAAAGAATGTATTGGTGGAGGTGAAAGGGGGTTCAAGTGGTTCGTCTCGTGTTCCATTGCTTCATGGCAATGTTACAGGATTTGATGATCAAGTTAGAGCTTTGAAGGCAATGGTGGTCAAGGATCCGGCAGGTGATGATTGTTCGGTTGTAGTTGTTTCGGCTGCAGGAGGTTGTGGGAAGACTACTTTGGTCACAATGCTCTGCCATGATCCTGAGATTAAAGGTATTCACCAATTTATTCCACCATCAATAGTTTTGAAGACTAAATGGACCATTGTTTCTGTTGATATCTATTCCACTATCAAAAAGAATCTAACTGATTAGTCATCATCTCTTAGATATGACTAGGTTATCGAATCCGGATTAATGATCATGGCTGATAATTTACAAATTCAAATAAATGAGAGATGTACACACACACAAAAAGCACATTTTTAATGTATTAGCCAAGGTTGCAAAAATCGTAAACCGGTAGTTGGGTGGTCGACCCCTTGTAGCTTGTAATCGGTCTAGGCGGGATTAATCGGATTGGCATTTCCGGCAAGTTTTGGGTATTTCCGGCAAGGGTTTTAAAATAAACAACTTGTAATAGATATAAATAGCTACTATAAGTGATTAAAACAAGTTTACACTGAGTTTTGGGTATTTCCGGCAAGATTTGCAGGTTTCGGCAAGTTTGACCACCATTGATCGTCGTTGACCGCTGTTGACCACGGTTGACTGATTTGTTCGGCCATTTTGCAAATCGTAAAGGTTGGTGGCCCAGTAGCGCGTGGGCGGCGATTAATCGGCCTTGTAGGCCTTTTTTTTAACACTGGTATTCGCGCCTATAAAATTATGAGGAATGCAATTGTAACAATAAATGTAGAAAGTTAACTAAAACAATCCTTGCTGATAGTGTTGTTATATTGTTCTATATAAATTTTTAATTAATGGTAATGTTCTTCATTGAGCAGAGACATTTGATAACAATATCTACTTCGTTACCGTCTCAAGTAGCCCTAACATAAGGGTCATTATCAAAAGTTTACTTGAGAGGAACATGCCTCGTGAGCGGCTCAAATTTGCTAACGAAGCAGTTGCAATTCAAGAATGGGGCAGCTTTTTGGGTGAAAATAAAACTCCAGTGTTGTTAGTACTTGATGATGTTTGGTCTCATTCTATCATTGAGAAATTCAAGTTCAAGTCACCTGGATACAAGATTTTGGTCACATCCAGGAGTGACTATACACAATTCAATGATAAATATAAATTGCACCCTTTAAACCGTCAGTATGCCACTGATTTGTTCAGGCACCAGGCATTTTCAGAAGAACGTTCTGATATACCAGTTGAGCTTGTTAATAAGGTAAATGGAAAGCTATTGTAACTGCTACTTTATTTGATATCCAGTTTCTAATAATATCGTGATATAAAAATGGATTTCTGCAGTTGGTCGAGTCTTGCCAGAATCATCCACTGGCCCTTAAAGTGATTGGTGGTATGCTTAACGGGGCACCCCTGGCAAGCTGGGAAACTAAGTCCAATGAACTGTCTACAGGGAACCGATCTATGATATGGAATTCAAACGAGTTTATAGAGCTTATTCTAGAAAAGAGTTTGGATTTGTTTGATGAACCAGAACTTAAGCAATGTTACTTAGACTTGGGGTTGTTTCCTGAAGATCAGAGGATAGCTGCTACAACGCTTATGGACATGTGGGTCCATTTATACAACCATGATAAAGAAGGATCGGCTACACTTGACAAGCTCTTTAGGCTTTCAACCAAAAATCTTGCAACTTTGTTGCCAATAAGGTACCTGGTTTTAAATTTCAGTCATAGGTGGATTGTTGAAACAGAAATCAACAAGCAAGATTAAAGGCAAACAACCACAAACACATTAGGTTTCTTAACCCTAATATGATATTATGTGGCAGCAATCTTGCGCAAAAACAAATTGACAATAATGGATAAAAATTACCTGTTAGGCAGAAATATTTTCTGAGCAGAATTATCATTAAAAACAAGTACTAGCCACATTGACTTTTTAATGTTGACCTTTTATATCAACACAATAAGTCACAAATATGTACACATAGAATTAAGATGAAACTTGTTTTTTTTCCTTTGATTGATTAAACATAAGATCAAATACATAATGATTAACCTCAATGCATGGCAGTGAAGAAATAAACTTACTTGATTATTGGATTGATGGGAATAGAAACAGAATAATATCATTAATAGTATTAATCTGTTTTTTGGTTGTAGCTTAAATCCAATGTTGTTCATAAAGAAAATTTATTATTTCATATCATCCCCTTTACAAATGTTAATGGATTTCCAGACTGTTCTTGACATTCATTTGGTAAATAACTTTGAAACCGACCGCAGGAAACATTTAGCTGCTGTTGCCAACCATTGTCAGGAAGAGGTTGTTATGCAACACGACATGATGAGAACACTGGCTATTCGTTTGATCAGTCAAGGGTTGGTACAACATAGAGAGCGGTTGATTTTATCTCCACGTGGAGAATCTTTTCCCATATTTCGAAAGACTATCCACGCCCGTCTACTGTCAATTTCCACCGGTTGGTTTAGTTCATTTTCACCTTAATTATAGATGGTACCTATTTATGTAGACATAAATGTAGTTAATCATGCATTCTAATCCTATTATGCATGCTACTGATAATGACAGATGAAAGATTCCCGTTGAGGTGGAATAGGATAAAAGTCCCTGAAGTGGAAGTTTTTGTATTGAACTTCATGTCAAAGATGCATCCCTTGCCAAAATTTATGAAAAAAATGAAGAGATTAAAGGTCTTAATCATCACAAACTATGGATCTGGCATCTCGCAGCTCGAGAACTTCCCTGCACCTAAGAGGTTAGCAGGTCTAACCAGCATTAGGTTGGATCATGTTTCGGTATCTTCAATTAGTACATCAATACTTGAGTTGGTCAACTTACAGAAGTTGTCCTTGATCATGTGCAAAATAGGCAACAGTTTCAATGAAGCAACTCCTATGAACCCTAACCATTTTACAAGTCTCTCGGAGATAGATATCGATTCTTGTGATGATTTAACTACATTTCCTGCTATGTTGTGCAACATACTTTGCCTTAAGAAACTCAGTGTCACTAATTGCCACGAGCTGACTTCACTCACTGAGGGATTCAGAAACCTGGTAAATTTGGAAGTTTTACGGCTTGCGTCATGCTCAAAGCTCACAGAAATACCTGAATCACTAGGAAACCTCCAGAAACTAAGAACTGTAGATCTATCTCACTGTTTGAGTCTGTGTAAGTTGCCAGAGAATATAGGTGCATCGGGTAGTCTAAAAACAATTGACATGAGTGGTTGCATGGGACTGATCCATGATCAGCTGCCGATATCACTTCACGATTTACTTTCACTAAAAGTGATTTGTGATGACGAAATTTCCCTGCTATGGAGTGAATTCACAAATGTGGATGTAACGGTGGTACAAGAAGATAGACTTCATTGCTTGTCCTGGATAACCTCAAGAGAATATGAATAATGAATTACATGTATCTTACGTCGGTTTATTTTTATTTTATCTTTTGGCAAATTTGCTGAAGATAGACTTCATTGTCAGATGTTGTATGTCTTCAATTCTTTAATCATTTTATTTCAAACACTATTTGAACCTATATTTGACTCTCATTTACCAGATATTGTAATTGCTTTCTATAAAAGAATAAGCAACGATCTCATTGATTTATGTCAAAGAAATCACCCATGATTTTATGCGACTTTTGCCATGAACAATGGGGGCGGCATTCCATCTGCATAGTAAAAAAAAGACCCTCATTATGCGAATTTAGAGTCGTGAGATATGTAACACTGATGTTCATAAGGTGTGTACTTTGAACCCCTTGGCTGTTTATAAGCATTTGGAATGAAAGGTTGTATGACTACAAGCTTAGATAATAGATACATAATATTACAACGATAAGCTAGCTTAAGTGTATCAAGGGGAATTTCTCATCTCAAAATTGAGCGCGGCTCTAGTTTTGTAAGACTGAAGCTTGTCCATGTTATATACTTCTAGAAATCAAACAATAAATGAATAAGTAATTCCAAATAATAGGAAATTTAGGAAATTAGAAAAGAATCTCGAATTAGACGAAATGGGATTTGTGATTGGATTATTAAAGGTTTGTTACAAAGAGAAAGGATTACAAATCATAAATTGAAAATGAATGTTACAATCTCATCGGTATTTATACAAAATGGTTACAAATGAAAAGGGCGGGAAAAGCTGTTATGGGTTGGTTTGGGAGATTTTGACTTTTTCTATTGACTTTCCTTGACTTCTATACTGATACATATCAATACCTCCTCCTTCGATTATTGCTTGACACTAAGATCAAATTCAGGGAACCTTGTTGCAATCTCATCACTGCACCATTTCCTTTCCTTGCTAGCTTCTTGTCCAAGATGGTAAAAGGGTTCTACTGCAATTAAACCTTCACTGTTGACTTCTGGTAATCTTCCTGGTTCTTGCATACTGTACTTAAGATGGGACACATGAAAAACACGATGGATATGAGCATTGTATAAACTTGTAGGCTACTCTTCCAACCTTCTTAATGACTCGGAAAGGGTCATAATACTTTGCCGTTAGCTTGTGATACTTTACTTCCCTGACCTAGTATGTCTATATGGTTGAAGGTTCATATAGACCCAAACTTTTTCTACAAACCCTTTTAATGACTTAAAAGTATTAACCATGTATAAATCAAGTCAACATTCAAAGTCAACGGTCAGCATTCAAAGTCAACGGTCAACATTCAATATTCAAGTCAAGTCAACATTCAAAGTATATTTATTAGTCATTAATTTGTATTGGGCCTAAGCCCATAGTAATGATTCTAGAATGATCTTTTGTATCTTATATATAGGATAGTTGTTATCAATTGTAAGCAAGTAAAATCAATTAGCCTTTCAATGAAGTTTTACCAATTATAATAAAAAGGGCCACCACTTATTTATTTTATTTAAACATTTTGTATAGGACATTTTTTTGATTATATCTTATTTTTAGCATTTTTTTTGAAGGCAACAATTTTATACCACAAACAAAACATACAACAAAAGGCATCTCAACTCTCAAACAAGATGATTGAGGAGAAAGAGACCCCAGACAAATAACAACTCCCTACACGTAGAGGGACTACAACAAGCAACAAAAAAGACATCTAAAATAAAAAGGACAACTTGAACCTAGACAAAAGAGTATAACCCCTAAGGACCACTAAGAACCCAAGCCCATCACTTTCAATCCAATGAGCCCAAAAAACAGAGTTATATAATTCACATCGAGTGCAGTTTTCCAGGACAGAAAACACAATATAAATATTCTGCTTAATGCATTGGTAGATCAACTTGTAATTTATTTGTTCTTTTTTTCTATCAAAGAACGAAATTTATCAGACTTTGCTAACAAATTCATTTTTATTTCTTTGAATTTCTCACTACCAAAAACAAAGAATGTAATTTCTTTGTTTTCTTTTTTTGTTATTGCTCAAAGTTTGAATGAATATTTCTTTAGGACTATTTTATTTCATTGATTTGTTAGAATAATTGAATAAAAATATCAATATTCAAACTCTAAATCTACAACATTTGACCTTGATTTTGATGTTGGATATTTTAAACCAACGAGGCTTGTCGACACCCGTGCGTTGCACCGGGCTTAGTCTGTGGGCAAAATTAGATTGTTAAGCTACTTTCTTCAGTTGAGCACTGTATTAAACAACTGATGCACATAATTGGATTGTCAACACCCGTGCGTTGCACCCGTTCGTACCCGTACGTTGCACCAGACTTGTTTTTGGGAAAATGCAAACTTTTACTTATGTGAAGCATCGTATAACTTCATACCTATGGGTTGCATGAGCTTATTTTTTAGGAAAATTGAACGCACCAACTTTGTTATTTGACCATCAAAAATACATTCTTTAATTCTTTAAGGATGGCTATCGCTTGCATTGTTCCTGCATTACGTGTAACGCATTGTTTAAGGATGGCTATTGACATTACTTGTGTTACTTACGTTACCTTTGAATGATAGAAAAGATTATAGCATACATTTAAGTTTCATTGGTTACATATCTTATAAAGAAAGATATGAAAAAATTATAACATAGAATTAGCAACTTATTTATTCACAATACTTGTACCAAACTTGATGATAATCATCTTTCAAAATTCACATTATTCATTAAAAAGTTCTCTACGAGATACAATGTACTATGAGCTGATACAATCGTAGTGGGGTGTTTGTATACAATACACAAACCAAGATGGGAATTAGAAGAGTATTGTAGGTAGTCGCAATAGGCGAACACCCCTCATTCTCATGACTGATCCAAAGACATATAAAAGCCTACCACCACAACATCAACTTCTAAGGATATGCATCTTGAACTCCAAGAAGCCTGGTAAACCTGCACAAAAAGATACAATTTTTTGAGTTTGAAAACTATAAAAAATTGACTATAAATGGTAAAAAGTATGGTAACAAATGACATGGATAAAAACGCAGAAAGAAAAGCATAAATTGTAGAACAGTGGGATGGAAAGAGAGTAAACTTACGGGTCGAGATGAAATGGCCTGAGCCATTTTAATATATGCCTGAACACGTGAGATAGGGAGAGCATATCAACTGATACTTTTTTATAGTCACCAAACACATTAAAACATTAGTTTCCAAGAAATCTAATAACTTGACTTAAATAGATGACACTACCAGTAGACCGGGTAAGATGAGAGCAAATTTAAGTTACTAATTAATGCTAATGGGAATAAGTGAAAAGTTAATCGCTAGCTTTGTACAAACATAGAACATTACCATCAAGTTTATAAACTCATAAGCTTAAGTAGATTGACACTTTAGGCCATTTTCATTGTCTCTTACGTTGAGTTCCTTTTTATTAAAGCTTGCAATGAGTTGAGTAGGATTATCAATACCTCTTGGAAGATCCTCAACAGCTTGAGTCGCATTTACGCTATAACTAAATAAAAGGAGCAAACATATAGAAAACAATGAGGCAAAATAAAACATATCATCTATGTTCATGTGGTACTGAGGCCAAGGTGGTTCAGTTTGTGACAACTTTTGGAACTCCTTTGATTCTTCTGTGAATAATTATTAGAACCCATCAGGCTGTGGTCCACCTGAAACATACTCCACCAATCTGGGTATTTACCATGTCGGTAAAGAATATGTTCCAATGATCACTATTTTCTGGAGGTTTAACAGATCTGGTGCTTGCTCGAAGTTCCCATTTGTAAGAAATCCTGTTAAAGCACAAAGGATGTCTATAGCAAAGGAAAAACTTCACGAATCATAAAGAGGAAAAAATGTTTACCAAGAACCACTATTCGCACAGAACTAAAAAAATAGTAGCCAAAGGAAATCATGTTATGACTATACACAATATCTAGACAAATAATAAACTCTTGCAAGCACACTGGTAAGGCCAGAGAAATTACTCTTAATGTAAAACACAGACGATTGCTCTGAATTCAGCCAACAATTTTCCATGGGTAACACGGTTATAGAGCTTATTTCCCTTTTCAGTGGTTTGTGACAGATTTTACAATTAATAAGAAAAGTTATCTTACAATATCTGATCTCAAAAGTCACAGAGCATTCATTACTATGAAACTATTAAGAGTGCTACTACATTGCTCGTAGAACATAAGCAATTGCAGTATATGTCTTAAAAACGTCTAAACAATCCTAAAATACCTTTGCTACTTTGCTGGGTAAAAACTAAAAAGGAAGCCAGTAGATAAAGATAAGAAGTATGATATAATAAGTAATTAACTACTCTGCTGCCATATCAATAATAATCTAGTTATGTCATTGATGCTCACTTGCATACATAGACTTGGTGCAAATCACTCAAAAAAGTAAATTTACTATTTATGAACTTAAAGAAAAAAAGAGTACAAATATAAACCAAATTATCTATTATGATGGAAAAAATTCCTGGACTAAGATATTGGATCTCAATCAGTAAATAGAAGGAATGGAAGCATACCTTTGATCAGATTGTCCAGATTCATGCATGAGGTAGTGGTCCAAGCCTGTGAAGATCATAGGTACCTTCTAACCCAGTTTTGCTGGCATCAATGCTGCATATGCCATTTCTGAGACGTCAACCTATATAGAAATGTGTGTTTGATAAACGTGTTAGCATCAAAAATTTGTTACTGCCAACCAAGTTATTAAGATGGGTTAAAACATTAGGACATAATTGATCGAAGGGTGGAATGGGAATGAATATAATACGTCATAAGTGTTGTTCCGTTTACGTAAAGTAAAAAATATCTCTAATCTGATTAGAATAAACAAAATGCGGTTTCAATGTCCGGATTAAGTATTCTAATATGAGTATGCACTATTCTTACTGAGAATATTTATTTTCCAGTATCATCAAAAGCCAAGAAAAGAATTACAGAAACTAAAAGATTACACTTTAAAACAGCTGAAAAAGAAAATAAATTTAAGTGTATACCTGTGCACACCGTTTTCATAATAGTTCTGGCCCTCAGAGAGATATTCAGTGAATATGTGAGCACCGTAATCGAAGCCAGCAGCCATTAGAGTTATCTCAGGTCTGGTTATGCTGTTAACGAAGTGTACAGCCGTGTTGATATCATTGGTGTATGCAACTGCATATAAGCGTGCTATGATCATTCGACGCGTGCGTCAAAAAAGGTTTATGATTTATCAGCATCCTGTAGTTGATAAACCACAGGTAAGTTATACAACAAATTTTTTAAAAATGGGTTCTAAAGCACAAATCCAAACGCCCTTTAAGTTTGAAATGTTCTTGACTAGTCCCTTCATAATACACAATTTGGAATATGCAGATAAGTTTTGATCACATAATTTAATTCTGTTTTATAGGTGTTATTCAATTATCTATAAAGATGAGTGGTGAAGTCATGAGTGTGATCAAGAATATAAAGGAGGTAACAACTAATAATTACAACGAAGATCCTGTAACACATACCTGATTTAAGAGGCCAACACCACTTCTGCTACCACCACTGCCGTATGACCCATAATCAAAGTAAACCAATCTAACCAAAAACATAAAAAATCAAAACCCTTCATTTTTTATACAAATTATCACGCGACAATCAAAAACTCAAAACCAATCCATATCATTAATACAAAAAAATAAGTAAAAAACCTACCCCTCGAGAAGAATTAATCAACCTAAAAGAAAAAAACAAATCAGTTAGAGGCTGAATAAATCAGTGATGATAAGACATATGTATCATGAAACACATAGCTTTTAAGCTTCCATATTAATCAGTTTGGAAGATTGGAAGATTCGAAGTTACTAATCTTTAAGACTCCACTTAAGATTGTTTGAGATTTAATGTGCATAGAGGGTTAAACCTGGAGTTAAAACTGCATAACCCTTCACCTTCTGTATCTTTTATGAGGATAGGTAGATGATGCTTCACATCCTAAAACTGCCAGAATATTGAATTCCACGGCAAATAGAGAGGCAGATTGTTAATAGGGTGTTTATGGGCTTTTAAGTCATTGGGTCTTAAATACTCAAAATTAATTTCCTTGCACTAGATGTCTAAAAACTAAAAAAAGGCCAGCAGATTCAATGATAAGGTAACTGAAGAGGCAAATCTTAAAGTCTAGTTCTAAATGCTCCATCATTAAGACTCCACATTGAATATACACAAACTGGGTCTTTTATAATATAAGGATTCTAAATTCGTCTTCATTTCCTTAACTTTTGCTACCAAATAGATAATTAATTCTCTTTATGTAGGCCCAATAGGAAAATGTAGGCCCAATAGAAGAATGTAAGCCCGACCCAATAATATTTCAGAAAAGAAAAAAAGGGATAATAAACTCCTTTGTCTCTTTCCCATTTTTCGAAAATCATCTAAAAAACCCTAAACCCTAAATTTAACTGTAATTCTTTTATCATATACAAAGTAAGTATATTTGTATGCTACAATGTATATCAACTAAAATGGTCAAATCTAATGATATATGATTCCCTTCGTATCCTTAATATGATATAAAAAGCTAGGGTTCTTTCTCTTCGGCATGCATGATGATTTGTTTTATTTCATTGTTGACAGGCAACTAATCTGTTCCATTTTCTGCTTTAAAGCGCGCTAGCTAATTATGAAAATCAAAGAGATCCGTCTTGAACGGGATTACTGGATCAAAGTCTACTGAAACTATTTTATCTCCATTTGATCCCAACTACAACGTTTTACCCGAACTGAATAGGTCGCAGAGACTAATGATAGGCTACGTGATCTGTTTTATCTTTGGTATTCCTGATGAGTCAAGTGCTGACATTTACGAACATAGTGACGCACTGTTCGTGGACTCGAAAGTGTCCATTGTATTCCATCAATTTGATCGCAGTCTAATGCCCCCATCACTTCGAAGTAGTGCTAATGAGCTCCCAGTCACACGTGTGGTATGTACTTTATGTGGTAATGTTCGATTAAATAATATGTTTTTATTCTTGATAAGTTTTATTAATTAGAATTTTGGGACAAATGCAAGCGGGTTGGCGCATCAAGTACTATGTGAATGGTCTGGAAGTATAATTAACTCTGATTAAAGAGTTACGTCGCTTATTTCATCTTGGTCCCGCTAAGTACATCACACCCGGACGCATGGTTGGATTTATGCAAATGTCGGCAGAACAACAATTACATTATGTTGAAGAGGCTGCAGGAATAGGGTCAATAAAGAAAGACATAGCTTCTGAAAGGCAGCATTTGGTGTTGAGTTAAGTACATAGATTGTCCTTGTGGTTGTCTCAAAATTGCAGGTTTCATCCTAAAAGTTCGAAAATTACACCGATCATCCCTGTAGTTGTTCATTTTGAGTTGATCGGTCATTTGACCAATTTTCCATCCACTTTTTTGTTAACAGAAATAGAAAATGACTAATATACCCTCAAGGACCATTCGTGTAACACTTTCCATTTTTTTAACTTTTTATTATTTTTTTATCTATTTCTTTTCCAATTTTTTTTATTTATTTATAACAATATTCATTATAAAAACACCAACACTGTTTCCGGCCACCTCCATCAAATCTCAAATCTCAGCCACTATAATAAAGGCATAAAACCTTACATGTTTCACCCCTCCCCCCCCACAATCACATAGCAGTACCTAACGATTGATGCCAATACGACAAGTACCGATGAAGTCTTATATGATATGATGCCATGGCTCATCTGAAACATTTAATAGATACCGTAAGATTCATATGTAACACTATACTACAATATGTTAAACACCCTAAATATATTTAGTCCCACCCATAAGGACATAAGGTGATGATTTAATTTATCATCTTCAATTACTTTTTTTTGTTCTTCACACTTTATTATTACTTCACCAGATCCATCTCTTTCAATCACAACATTCATTATTCAACATTTCTTTTTCAGCACCATTACTTCATCTTTGGTAAGTAACCCACTCGCATAGGTGTAGGTTGGATAAATATTTCTTCTCCTTTTTCGGCTTCTTTTTTGCCGGCGTAACTTTTCGGCTAGATTTCTGATCAACAACCGGCGCGGTTGCTGCCGTTGGTGTAGAAACTTTCTGACTTGATGTCCTACTTACTTAGTATGATGAGAATGAAGCTATGATCTTGGTCCCATCTTCCTGAATGTGAAAGAAGAAAGAAATCACCCACCAAACGCTTATCGCCACTACCACAAAACCACCCCACCAAACCCCCATCACAACCACCTCGGGTCATATACCACCACCGAAGCCCTATCGCCACCACAACAAAACCACCCCACCAAACCCCCATCACAACCACTTCGGGTCAGATACCACCACTAAACCCCTATCACCACCACCACCACAAAATCACCCCACCAAACCCAATCACAACCACTTTGTTTTTGTTTTTTTTTCGTGTAAAGAAGGAAACACAAAAACAAAAAACCTACTTTGAAAATGAGTTTTTGTTTTGTGGTTGTGTGTATTTGTTTAGTCAAAAGAATTTTGATCTAGTAGAAAGAAAACTTTTTTGATTATTAATATTGATAATAAATATTTGTGTAATGAGAAAAAAGAAATTGAAAAAAATAAAAATTGTTACATAAATGGTCCTTGTGGCATTGGACTTGAAAGGACGAAATTTCCCTTGCCGTTAACTTTTAGTTGGGTGGAAAATTGGTCAAAGGACCGATCAACTTAAAATGGACAACTATAGGGATGATTAGTGTAATTTTCGAACTTTTAGGATGAAACCTGCAATTTCGAGACAACCACAAGGACGATCTATGTACTTAACTCTTTGGTGTTAGGATGAATAACTGGAAAGAATTGGTTACGAGCTTATCTCTCATTGTTCGTGACATCAAGAGGAAATTTCCCAAATTAGATCCTGATCCGGATAAAGCAGAAGCAACTCAAATAGCAGCCCGAGGAAAACTCGAGAGGTTTAGGAATGAGAAATCTACACTTCTCATAGACATCCTTGCATTACAGGATAGATACATAGAGGAGCATAATGTTGGTTGTAGGTGTCTCAGAACAGGGTGAAGATAATTAATAGCCTAGCTAATTACCAAAGATGGTTACCAGATATCACTTGAAGTCGTGTAATCACTTTCCAAAGAAGATTATTCGACCCTATGCCTGGGTTACATGAATACCTCCTTGGGATTATACCCAGTGCTTACTCTTGTTTTAGGAACAAATCAAGAATCATTCGCTTCTAAGTGTTTTTTTTGTGTTATGTCCCATACAGTTGTGATCTCCTATTTATAGGATAAATACTCAAAACTCTAGTCAAAGAATTATGAGAGATTATAGGAGCTATAATCTCTTCCATAATTAGACTCCTTGATTATAAAAATTAGTGGTTACATGACCATATTAATCGTGGTCATTAAATGCAGTCAAAATTGCCACTAAAACGGGTCAAAGTTGTTACAAGTTAATTTAATTTATTTCAGCGAGGTCAATCCTTCAGTGTCTTGAACCATCAGCTAACTTACTGAAGAATTTACAAGCTGAAGGTTCAATACTGAAAAGACTCACTGATGAGTTAACCCGCTGAGGATACATCCCCTGATGGATTACTCCCTGATTGTATCCTTTAGTTTACTACTCAGGGAGTACAAAACTGAAGCCATCAGACTCATGAATGCCATTCAATGAGTGAACTCACTAAACTTCATCAGCGACCACTGAACTTTATCAGTGACTTGAATTCCCTTTTACCACTATCAGAGACTCAGAGTCATGGTGTCCAGTGCCCTATGGGAGTACATTCCGTACCTCCAGTCTCATTACCCGGTATAAACTGAACCCACAATTAAACTAAATTTTCAACAATCCTCCCCAATTTAGTACAATTCATTTGCATGAAAAATAAACATTGAACAAAAAAAGTGCATAAATGAAAATGTCTAGAGGATTGAATTTTCATCTTAATAAATTACACGTTCAAATATTCAAGAATCAAGGTGTTCTAAGAATTAAACCCTTCAACCTATTTAAATACCTGAAGATAAAATACACACAAGTTTTCAAACATTTAAGAAACTCATGACACTATACAAGCCATGTGTCCATATCCAATTCATAAATGTTGTAAGAGCCAATGTCCCTGAAGCGGCAAAACCTCACCATTTATATAGGTGATTCCACTTTATTCATGCTTATGCTAAGCACTTTTTCAAAGAATTTAACCATTAAGAAGTAAAGTCTTCATCCTCCTTTCCAACAAGTTCCAAGCACATCCTTGGGATGGTTGTAAAACATGTGCTTCAGTCCAATGAATGTTCAGCTTTCACATTACTCAGCTGCAAAGTTTTTCAGAAAGGGAGTTGGGCGTCTTAGCATTCAACGACTAAGTTAGACTTTAAACCCATCCATTTAGCAGACTTTAAAACCAAGTCTCTAGCCAATCCCCTCGTCAAGTGATCAGCTAAGTTTTGTTGAGACCTCACAAACTCTATAGATACCACCCCATTCATGATAAGTTCACGAATCATGCTATGCCTGACACTAAGTGACTAAACTTCCCATTGTACATTTGGCTATAAGCCTTTGCCAATGTAGCAGCACTATCACAAATGATAAATATAGGTGTTATAGGGTTGGACCACAATGGAATCTTTATGATCAGGTTTCTCAACCATTCAACCTCCTTACCAGCATACTGCTAAATCCATAAATCCAGATTCCATTGTTGAACCACTGATGCAAGTTTTTTCTTGAAAGCCCAAGAAATTGCACCTCTACCAAGTAGGAATACCCAGCTACCGGTAGATGAATTGTCTTCAGTATTGTTGATCTAGCTTGCATCAGTGCATCTTCTAAAACTGAGGTAGCCATCTATTGTCAAAAAAACTATGTCTTGTTTTCTTTAAGTACTTCAGAACAATAAAAAAAAAATACTGCTGATTGCTCTGCAGTGCTGAGTATCAGGATTACTAGTATACCTGCTCAGTTTACTCACTGCAAAAGCAATATCAAGCTTTGTACAAGTCATGGCATACATCATACTCAAGTTGAGATACAGTCTGACCATTATTGGGCATCAACTTCTCACTTGTATCCATTGGAGTACTCACTGGAGTGCAATCAAAGTAATTGAATTTCTCTAGTACTTTCTCAATATAATGAGATTGAGAAATTGCTATCCCATTACTTTCATGTTTAATCCCTATACCCATGATAACATCAACCTCCCCCATGTCCTTCATAAAGAACCTTGATGACAAAAATTCTTTTGTTAGGTCAACCTGAACTTGGTCAGTGCCAAAGATCAACATGTCATCAACATATAGGAAAATGATGAATCCTTTATCAGTTTCATTAAATTTGCTATATACACATTTCTCAGCTTGGTTAAGTAAATAACCATTAGACATAACCACTTCATCAAACTTTTGATGCCCTTGCTTAGGTGCATGCTTTAGTCCATATAAAGACTTAATTAGTTTACACACCTTGTTTTCATTGATAGGCATGACGAAGCCCTGAGGTTGGTTCATATAAACCTCCTCTTCTAGTTCACCATTCAAGATTGTTGTCTTTACATCCATTTAATGGATAACTAGATTGTGAATTAATGCCATAGCAATCAGCAGTCTTATAGTTTCTATAGTCGTACCTAAACCATGATCACCTCATATACATACATGAAATATATGGTAGAAATAGAAGAAGGAAGGAGATGAAGAAAAGAGAGAGAAAACAAGAAAGAAAGAAAGGAGGTGGATTGCAACAAATGTATGAAAGATTGCAAATGAAAACAACTAACCTTCTCCACACATGGAGAAGTTGTATTTATACTAACAAAGGGCCAAACTTTAGTGGGGCATTATGTTGGGCCGAAATGGTGTTATAGATCATGGGCCGGGCTCGGGATAACTTGTGCTTAGCCCACAACATTTACAATATTGATTGATAACGAGTCTGATTCCCGTAAACTAGCATATTAAAGTTTTAACTAAATAAAGACCGAAGCTTCTACATTGGTCTCAATTTTTTTAAGGCTAACAATTTCCTTGAAGCCAAAGGTCTTTGGAGTTGTCTTTGTCGTTGAGTTCTTGAGTCTTGTTCTTGGACTTTATCTTTGTTGTAGGATTGTTCCTTCATGATGTGTGATCTTTGATCTTGAGCCTTTGTCATTGTCTTTTGACTTTGTCTTTAGTTCTCTCATACTCAAAGTTCAAAGATACACTTCCGCAACTCTGATAAAACAAAGAACTTCCTCAAATCATCAAGTTGTTGGTCAAGACAAAAGTTCTACATGAGGAAGATTGTAAGCTATCAAGAAAGTATGAGTATGTTGGTCAAAAGCCGCAAAAGATAAATCAAGATGGATTCACTGTAAAGAATGATGATTTGAGAAGATCTCAAAGGCAAAGACGAAAGAAAATGAAAAGATAATGATCAAGATCACAAGAGCATGACTGGAACAAGACCACTATTACACAACAAGACTCAAGACAAACAAGCGTTAAAGTTCAAAGATCAAAGTCACAAGAGAGATGATTATCCTTTAGGAGGAGATTGTTACGAATAAAGAAATGATGATCATTAATGCAATCAAAGAGAGATCTCCATGATCATCCCTTGGGGGAAGATTGTTAGAATTGATAAAAGTAACGATCTTATTGAGATAAATTTCTTGTAATAAATAATGAAATATTATTGTGTAATAGGTTAGGTAGATGGTAAATAGTCAAAGACAATAAGTCAAAGGGGCTAAATTGTAAATGTCTAGAAGACAAGGGCTCCATGGTCATTCATTGTAAAAGGTTATATGTAACACCCCCAAAATGGGTCGCAGCGGAATATGGGTATGGGAGGCGTTACTTCATAATACAACAGCACAAGATACAAGAGAACGACCTCTAAATGTGTCGTTTGAAAAGTAATCTCGTTGATTTCTTTGAAATTAATATAACATTTGTCCCATAATTACATCACAATGAAAAGCTTGAAAATAACTCAACGAGATTTGATCATTTGAATGTAAGTAGAAATCCATAAATAAAATCTTGTCAATTTTAGACTCCATTGCACATCAAGTAAGCCATGCATCTAATTCACCTGAGAAAAACATGCTTAAAAGTGTCAACATTAAAGTTGGTGAGTTCATAGAGTTTTGTAAGTATAAATGTAAATGTTGGAATCTAAAGATTTATAAAGTATGTGTGACCATTTCAATCCTTTCCTTTTTAATATATCGCCAAAATGTAAGGATAATTGTAAGAACCGAAAGAGTATTTAGTGTTTTATTGCTTCACCCATAAAATGAAAATAAGTCAGATTAATCAGTAAAAGTTCAACAAGATAGTGTGGAACCATGAAATTCGTTAATTTTCCAAGAATGGTATGGGTCTACTATAACAGATACCGCAGCCACATAAATAGTACGTACTGTTGGCTAAGCTCTGACTCTGAAGCACGACATCTATAGTATGACAATTTAAAGCAATAAAGGCCCGTGTAATGTTTTTAAACCAGTAACATCTAATGTTCCACATGAATGCATTCGTTTTAAGTACTATCGAAACTAGTAGGGGAGGTCGAAACTAGTGAGAGCTACTCACCCGAACAGGGATGTCAATCCCAAATAGATCTATTTATACACTCGCGCTCCCTCAACCAGTCCTCCGGTCAAGAATTTAACAGTTCATGATAATGGGCAATAGTGGGTTTAGCTACTTAGGCAAACACGTAAACAGAAAATGATAACTGAAAACACTTATGTCTAAAAATAAAGTAACCATCATATTCGTAAAAAAACTTTGAGTACTTAAATCCATAAGTAGAAAGAGTGTGATATAAATCAAGTAATTGAGTTTGTAATGAGTATGTAAACAAGTTGTATCGAGTATGTATTCTCTCCCGAGATTTGTAAAGTAAATGTAACACAAATGAAAGAGGGGCTATAAACTCACCGTAAGTGAATGATTGATTATCTAATTCAAATAAATGAATCGTCTCGGCAATCCGAATGCAACCTAATTATTTATAGGTCGTATGAGTATAATGTACTTTATAATAATAAAACATCACATGTTATATAGTTACACCACCACCAACTAGTTTTTATTAGATCTTTCACGGTTGAAATAATAATTAAACCGTACTTTGTTAAATAAAAGCATATGTACTTGTACCCGTAAAGAAAGTATTATTTTTCATTTACTCATGTATCATTTGTAAAAACATATGATTTAATGTTTTTATTAATTACATAATGATATTTCATTATTAATTTAATTGTTTTATAAAAATAATGTATAAAAGTAAAAATAGTGCGCGCGATTTTAAAACCTCATATCTTTATCGTTTTGACTCCGTTTTATACGTTTCTTATGTCCACGACTTCGTATTGAGAAAATCTATCAAAATATCATATTTATAAAAATTAAACCTCTGATGAACAGTAACATTTACTGTTCATAACAGTTCATAAAAACTGTGTTTATGTAATTAATTATATATAACTTATAAAATACATAACTTGTTCATTTTAATTCCGTTTCTCGAGTTTCTTATGTCCTTGGATTCGTCATGAAGAGTGCTATGTTTATAAAATATTTATTTTTATAGATCAGATCTGAGACAGAAAGTATTTATATAAAATAACTTTTATAAAATTACTTTTATACGATTAATTAACGTAAACTCGTAAATGTCATATCTTCTTCGTTATAAATCCGTTTTTCGAGTTCTTTACATGCTTACGATCCTTGTGAAGAGTACTAATTTAATAAAATATAAAATGTATGGGTTTAATGTCGAATCCAAACAGTAGGTATTAAAAGTTAATTAGGGTTTATGATTAATAAAACTAGTTTTATAATTACTTTCACTTAGGAGCTTTGCACCATTATTTTACCAAGTATTATACCATATATCTTACATATATTAAGTCCTTTAAAAGTCCATAACCCTTGACCAAATGGAATCCATGTCCTTGTGATCTTTTACACATCAACTTGTAAATAAACCTTCAACACCATTAAATTTGTAATTCATTCTTATAATTTATTTGACATTTATACCAAGCATGTACCTTTATTTAAAGTATTATTTTACCACATACAACATGAAATTCGATTTTAATAAGCTCTTAAATACCTTATATAACACAAAAATAATTCTAGGTGGTGTCTAACATATATAACAAGTATGTATATAAAAGATAATGAATGAATAAACATGAAATGCTTCAAATAGACCTTATAGAAGATGAGTAGGATGATGAACACAAGACAAAAACCCTAACCAAGCTTCCAAATCCAAAACCCTAATCAAGAAAACCCTAGATATGTTTTCTTGATTTATCCTTGCTAAACCCAAATCCAAGCTTGCAAAAACCTTGAGTAACCTTAGATGATCTTAGGATGAGTGCTTGTATGTTTGGAATACTTGTAAAAGAAATTTATATCAAAACCCTAGCTCTATATTTTTGAGCCGTGGCCTTCAATGGAGGAAAAGAGAGGGTTTGTGTTTGATTTCTTTGTAAAATGATAAGTGTATGTGCTAGTTACTTTATGCTCTCTATATATAATGCATGTATTAAGAAAACCATCTTGCAATACCATGTGTTTAGGAGTTGTTTAGGGTACAAGCTTGTAAGGTTGATGTGCCAATTTCTAGTAATGTGTGATTAAGGTACTAGTGTGTAAGGTTTATCACATGCAAAGATAAGAGTTAGTGGGTATTTTGTGTTTATTTCTTGTATAATCATACTAGGTCTGGCCATATGTAGATCATAAGTGTAAAAATGATTAAATTTTGTGTATTGGGTATAAATGTGGGTATTTGTTTGAGTATAGATAGGTATAGGTGCTTCCGGGTATGCCCAAATGTAATTTATTGCGAAACGTAAGCGTTTTACGTAACCAATAAAAATAAATTATAAAAAGTTATAAATTATACTCTTAATAATCATATAACACTTGCTTGACGTAAATTTTTATTTGTTTGGTGTCCGTTTACGTCAAATGATGATTTTTAGTTTACGCGATTTAACTATACGATAATAATTAAAAGCAACCGCGCAAAACTCTAAAAATAAATAATGGAATAATTGAAGTCGTAAATGACCTAAAAATAAGAAATGTTACAGTCTTCACCCGTTAGAAGAGCTTTGTCCCCAAGGCTCAAGTCGCAACACTTGACGGAGGTACGGGTTTAGTGAAAAGATACGGATACTTCTTTTGAAATTGTTCTTCGCGTTCCCATGTGAACTCAGGACCTCTCATCGGCGTAATGATTGCAGACTTAGTAAGTCGGTTAACAATCACCCAAATGGTGTCATAACCTTGCGACAACTTAGGAAGCTTTTGTGACAAAATCCATTGTGATGTTATCCCACTTCCATTGGGGTATCTCGGGTTGTATCAACAAACCCGATGGCCTTTGGTGTTCGGCCTTGACCCTAGCACATGTCAAACATTTGCTAACATAGGTAGCGATATCGGCTTTCATATTGGGCCACCAATATAGCTTTTTCATGTCTTGGTACATTTTGTCAGAACCCGGATGGATAGAGTATTTTGATTTGTGAGACTCGTGCATGATCACAGTCCTCAAGTCACCATAACCTGGCAACCAACTCCTGCTGTTTAAGCATAGGGTTCTGTCAGTGTGGGGTTCCAACTTTTCTTTTGGTATATCCTTCCTGATCATACCTCCTACATCTTCGTTCTTAAGATTCTCTGGTTTCTGTGCTTCGGTCTGAGCATTCAAGATTTGTTTGGGAAGATCCAAACCAATAGTCATCACTAAGACTCGGACTCTTAATGGTTTAATTCGCTCTTTCCTGCTCAAAGCATCAGCAACAACATTCGCTTTTCCTGGGTGATAACGAATCTCACAATCGTAATCACTGAGCAACTCTAACCAACAACGTTGCCTCATATTCAAATCCTTTTGGTCAAGTATGTGTTGTAGACTCTTATGATCTGTGAACACCGTACACTTGGTCCCATACAAGTAGTGCCTCTAAATCTTTAGAGCAATCACCACTGCACCAAGTTCCAAATCATGAGTAGTATAATTCTTCTCATGAATCTTCCACTGTCGTGATGCGTAAGCAATCACCTTCTCGTTTTGCATCAATACCGCACCCAATCCTCTATGTGACGCATCGCAATAAATAATGGAGTTCTCAGCTCCTTGAGGGAGAGCTAGGATAGGTGCGCTACATAACTTATTTTTTTTTTCAATGTCTGGAAAGCTGCTTCTTGCTTGTCACCCCATTCAAAGGCGACTTTCTCCTGAGTGAGTTTGGTCATTGGCTTAGCGATTTTTGAAAATCTTTCAATGAATCTTCGGTAGTACCCAGCAAGACCTAAAGATTGACGTATCTTCGTTAGAGTCTTAGAAGATGCCCAATCTTTTATGGATTCGATCTTGGCGGGATCCACGTGAATGCCTTGACTATCAATCACGTGGCCGATAAATTGTACCTTGGGAATCCAAAATTCACATTTAGAGAATTTAGCATACGATTCTTCTTTCTTAAGTAATTCCAGAATTACATTAAGATGTTCTTCGTGTTCTTTCTTGTTCTTTGAATAAATTAATATATCGTCAATAAAGACAATCACAAACTTATCTAAATATTGTTTCCACACCCGATTCATGAGATCCATAAATACCGCCGGTGCGTTCGTCAAATCAAATGGCGTATCTTGGAACTCGTAATGACCATACCGAGTTATGAATGCCGTCTTTGGAATATCCTCTTCACGTACTCGAAGCTGATGATAACCTGATCGCAAGTCTAACTTAGAATAAACACTGGATCCTTGTAGTTGATCAAATTAATCGTCGATCCTTGGGAGTGGATAACGATTCTTTACCGTCGGCTTGTTTAATTCTCAATAGTCGATGTACATTCGAAATGATCCGTCCTTCTTTTCGACAACAAGACCGGAGCTCCTCAAGGTGAGGAACTGGGTCTTATGAAGCCCTTGTCGGAAATTTCCTTCAGTTGATTTGACAATTCTTTCATCTCGGATGGTGCTAATTGATAAGGCGCCCGTGCTATAGGTGCAGCACCAGGTATCAAATCGATTCGAAATTTCACTTGTCGGGCTGGTGGAATACCCGGCAAGTCCTCGGGAAATACTTCGAGAAAATCTCGAACGATTGGTACGTCTTCAAGTCGCTTCTCCTTCGAATTGTCTTCGGCCTCCTTTATGGTAATATGTGCCAAAAAGACATGGTATCCTTTTAGCAAGTACCTTTGGGTTTTGGTACACGAGATGATGTTTAATCGGGACCCGTGTCCGTTGTCGCTTCCGTCACCACGAACAATTAATGTTTCATTTCCCCATGGAATACGAACGATCTTCTCGGCATAAGCTATCATGGCATGATACATTGACAACCAATCCATACCAATTATGACGTTGAAACTACCAAGTTCTATGGGCATTAGGTTGATGTTGAATGGATGATTTAGTAAATTCTCTAATGGCGAGCAAATTTGATAGCGAATTGTCCTAGGTCGACTAGTGATGTGTCTTGGCTTTTCGGCTTAGGATTTGGTATAAGATGATGTCAACTTTATAGTAAGATGGAGTAAAGGTCTGCTTAGTTGCTATGGTTACTAATTCGATTTCCCAAAGTAAACGCGTTTTACGAATACGCACACAAAACTTTTTTTTCAAGGATGTAAGTAAAAATGGATTTATTGACAAATGTTACATGGTGACTACTCTCAACATGGCATAGTCCTTCCTGAATTATACATAGGTGATCAGGCTATGTATATTTGAGGGCTAACGATGCGATGCTTATTTTCGTCAAAATTGTGTTATGTATAAAGAAGTGTCAAAGAGTTTTATAAGATGACAAAATGATTCACAAGGTGGATGCAAGGTTGTTGATAGGATGACAATAAAATGGTTTGCGAGAAATCGTATGATGGTTTTCAAGATGATAGCTAAATGACTTATGAGTTGATAATAAAATAATTTATGTGATGAGAAATGGTTTCATAAGGTAAGAACAAGATACTTCATAAAGTGGTAGTAACGTAGTTTTTAAGATGATTGCAAAATAGTATATAAGATGCCAAGATGGTAATTTATAAGGTATTTGTGAAATGATTGAGAATAGTTTATAAAATATTAGTTTATTAAACGATTGGTAAGATAATTTGTCAACGATAGTAAGATGGTTTATAAAATGATAGTTTATCAATCGATAGTAAGGTAGTTTGTTAATGACATCGACTTTGTTTATGAGACAATACTAAAATTGTTCATGAGGTGGTATCAAAATAAACTTTGAAGGAATCACGTGTCAGTTCATAATGTAATAGTAAGGAGTATATGTTGTGATAACAAAATCTTTACGAATCTATAACAAAATAGTTTTAAAAAAATTGCCCATGAAACAGTTTTATGAGAGACAACGTAATAGTTTATGTGTGGACAGGTGATCACGTTTCATAAAATCCTAATGTTTTAGTAAGCGGTTTGCACGGGATATAGAGAGCTGAAATAAAATTGACGAAGTTTTAATAATACTAATTTGTTAGATAAATTGGTTTATTGTTTCTTCCACCAACAAGATCTACTTGTTTTCTTAATACTAAAAATAACCAGTACAAGATAAGTATAAATCATGAAGCAATAATTATGAGTTTGCCTTCGAGCTGACTTGGTTCTGAGCTACTTGAGTTTCTAAAGTCCTCTCGGTCCTGACGCTGGGGACACTTAAAACCGCAACCACTGAGCTAAATTAGTACGAGCCTGTCTCTCACGGTTACGAGTAATCTTCTCGATTGCCTCTGTAGTCTTGATCCTAGCACGCAATGAAGCATTTTCTGCCTCAGTAATGTCTGCCCTAAATCTTAGAGCCGTCAGCTCCTCCTGTATGGGTACTCCTATTAAATGCTCTTGTATGCATCGTATAGCCTCCCCGTGTTGGGATTTGTGTCCTCTAATGAAGCTGCAGGAAAAGAACATACAGACGACAGTCTAGGTGAATGACATTACTACCCGGGATATTCATCGGGTATCCAGATTATCTCCAGCAGAGACGCAGGAATAGTGGATGTAGCCATAACCTGCTACAAGCAAAAGTTTATATAATCGTATCTTTATATGGAACTTGCTGGATGCGTGCACTATGAAAGGTACTCATGATGGACGATGATGCAATGGTGATTATGAATATGCAAAATATGGCAGTGTGAAAAAGCGACATGGCGAAATGGAATGCATCATGGTTATGAAAGGAGCATGGTAATGAATGATTGGTGGTTTACATGAATGATGTTATGAATGAATGATGGTATATATCATATAATATAGATTAATGTTTAGGACATACGAGTTTATAGTATACTTTGTCTTTAAGAATGTTCTAGTATTTATATAATAACTCTTATATAATTAAGTGTAAAATATACGCAAGGCAGTGCAAGTATATATATATATATACATATATATATATATATATACATATATATATATATATATATACAAGAACAATAATAATATACTTAATATATTATAAACACGTATGTGAACCATGCTTTAAGCCTCTAGTAATTACACTATATATGGCAAACAAGATGTAATGTATGAATGAATGGCCGTATGCAACATCCCTTTTGTTATGATGCAAGTTTTGAAATCGCCCCGCCCTATAGTCCAAGGTAATATATTTGGACCTGGTTCTCTATAACTTGGACTCTTGGTACCAATCTGTAACACCCCCAAAATAGGTCGCAGCGGAAATGTGTCAGGGGGCGTTACTTCATAATACAAACACAGATATAAGGGAACGACCTCTAAATGTGTCGTTTGAAAAGTAATCTCGTTGATTTCTTTGAAATTGAATATAAAATTCGTCCCCTATAAATTACATTCACAATGAAAGCTTGTAAATAAAAACCCACGTGATTTGATTTTGATTGGTAAGTAGAAATCCATAATGGAAATCTTGTCAATTTTAGACTCCATTGACATAAGTAAGCATTGCATCTAATTCACCTGAGAAAACATGCTTAAATAGTGTCAACTTAACGTTGGTGTGTTATAAGGTTTTGTAAGGTATTAAATGTAAACTGTTGGAATCCAAAGATTTATTAAAGTTATGTTAATGGACCATTTTCAATCCTTTAATATAATCGCCAAAAATGTAAGAGTAAATGTTGAACCAAAAGAGTTTAGTGTGTATTGCTTCGCGCAATATAATGAAAAGCTGTTAGAAATTAGTAATGTTCATTAAGTAGTATGGACAGTTGAAATCGTTGATTTCCCAAAATGTAATGGGTCATACTATAACAGATAATGTACCACCATAAAATAATATCTACTGTTGCGATAGCTTATGACACTGAAGCTCGACATCTATGTATGCAATTTTAATGCTATATAAAGGCAATGTGTAGATGTTCAACCTGTAACATCCAAAGTGGCTCCGGAAATGTATGCATTCATGTTTCAGTACTGTCGATAAAATAGTGAGAGATACTCACGCCTGAACTGGGATGTCATCCCAAATAGATCTATTTATACACCTCGCGCTTCCTCAACCGGTCCTTCCCATGTCAAGAATTTAACAGTTCATGATTACTGATGGGCAATGGTGGGTTATGTTAAGTTGGCAAATGTAAACATGAGATGATAATCCGTGAAAAACACCTTGTTCCAATAAATTTAAAGCATTGTATTCGTTAAATAGCTTTGAGTACTTAAATTCAATAAGTTAGAATTGAGTTGTGTTAAAAATTAAGTAATTGAGTTTGTAATGAGTATGTAAAACAATTTCGTAAATGTTTATCAATGAAGTATGCGACAAAGTATGAAACCAAAGTTTGTAATCAAACCCTGTAATTGTGTTTGTATGAATTGCAAAAATCAAGTATGTAAACCAAGGGTGTAGAAGAGTATGTAAAAGATATTGTAATACAAACATGTAAAATAAGTTGGTATTGAGCATGTATTCTCCCCCGTTGGATTTGTAAAGTAAATGTAAAACAAGTGAAAGAGGGGCTATAACTCATAGTAAGTGATTGATAGGGATTATCTATTCAAATAAGTGAATCGTCTCGGTAATCCGAATGCAACCTAATTATTTATAGGTCGTATGAGTATAATGTACTTTATATGAATAAAACATCACATGTTATATAGTTACACCACCACCTACTAGTTTTTATTAGATCTTTAACGGTTGAAATAATAATTAAACCGTACTTTGTTAAATAAAAGCATATGTACTTGTACCCGTAAAGAAGGTATTATTTTTCATTTACTAATGGGATCATTTGTGAAAACATTTGATTTATGTTTTTATTAATTTCATAATGTATTTCATTATTAATTAATTAATTTATAAAAATACTTGTAATAAAGTAAAAAATATAGTGCGCTGCGATTTTAAAAACTCATATCTTATAGTTTTGACTCCGTTTTATACGTTTCTTTTGTCCACGACTTCGTATAGAAAATCTATCAAAATATCAATTTATAAAATTAAACCTTGATGAACAGTAACATTTACTGTCATAACAGTTCATAAAAACTGTTTTTATGTAATTAATTATATATACTTATAAAATAACATAAACTTGTTATTTTAATTCCGTTTCTCGAGTTTCTAATGTCCTGGGATTAGTCTTGAAGATAGCTATGTTTATTAAAATTATTTATTGTTATAGATCAGAATGAGACAGAAAGTATTTATATAAAATAACTTTTATAAAATTACTTTTATACGATTAATTAACATAAACTCGTAAATGTCATATCTTCTTCGTTATAAATCCGTTTTTCGAGTTCTTTACATGCTTACGATCCTTGTGAAGAGTACTAATTTAATAAAAATATAAAATATATGGGTTTAATGTCGAATCCAAACATTAAAGTTAGTTAGGGTTTATGATTAATAAAAGTAGTTTTATAATTACTTTCACTTAGGAACTTTGCACCATTATTTTACCAAGTATTATACCATATATCTTACATATATTAAGTCCTTTAAAAGTCCCATTGCCTTGCACCAAATGGAATCCGTTGTACTTGTGATCTTTTACACATTCAACTTGCTAAAGAAACATTCAACACCATTAATTTGTTAATTCATTCTTTATATTTATTTTGACATTTATACCAAGCATGTACCTTTATTTAAAGTATTATTTTACCACATACAACATGAAATTCTATTTTAATAAGCTCTTAAATACCTTATATAACACAAAAATAATTCTAGGTGGTGTCTAACATATATAACAAGTATGTATATAAAAGATAATGAATGAATAAACATGAAATGCTTCAAATAGACCTTATAGAAGATGAGTAGGATGATGAACACAAGATATAAACCCTAACCAAGCTTCCAAAATCAAAACCCTAATCAAGAAAACCCTAAATATGTTTTCTTGATTAATCCTTGTTAAACCCAAATCCAAGCTTGTAATAACCTTGAGTAACCTTAGATATACCTAGAATGAACCCTTGTATGCTTGGAATACTTGGAATAAAATTTATATGAAAATTATATGGAAACCCTAATAAAAATCTTTGGGCCGTGGCCTTCAATGGAGGAAAAGAGAGGATTTGTGTTTGATTTATTTGTAAAAATGATAAGTGTATGTGCTAGTTACTTTATGCTCTCTATATATAATGCATGTATTAAGAAAACCATCTTGCAATACCATGTGTTTAGGAGTTGTTTAGGGTACAAGCTTGTAAGGTTGATGTGCCAATTTCTAGTAATGTGTGATTAAGGTACTAGTGTGTAAGGTTTATCACATGCAAAGATAAGAGTTAGTGGGTAGTTTGTGTTTATTTCTTGTATAATCATACTAGGTCCGGCCATATGTAGATCATAAGTGTAAAAATGATTACATTTTGTGTATTGTGTATAAATGTAGGTATTTGTTTGAGTATAGATAGGTATAGGTGCTTCCGGGTATGTCCGAATGTAATTTATTGCGAAACGTACGCGTTTTACATAACCAACAAAAATAAATTATGAAAAGTTATAAATTATACTCCTAATAGTCATATAACACTTGCTTGATGTAAACTTTAATTTGTTTGGTATCCGTTTACGTTAAACGTTGATTTTTAGTTTACGCGATTTAACTATACGATGATATTTAAAAGCAAACGCGCAAAACTTCTAAAAATAAATAATGGAATAATTAATGTCATAAATAACCTGAAAATGAGAAATGTTACACATAGGACTGAATCGCTCTGATTGTGGAGGAGGATCTGTATATGTGACCTTTTTAATCGATAATAGTGGAATAGATTGCTTGTGCAATTATTATTGTTTTTGAATTGGAAGAGTATGAAAAAAGTTTTGATTTTGAAACGGTGAAGAAAAGGTGAATTCATAAGAGCGTAAAGATGATTTCTAATTATTTATGGAATGGACATTAAAAAAAGTTGAAACATTTTTGTAGAATTAATGGGTTAACAAAGATAGGAAGAATTAAGTCGTGTAGAGGAAGAATGCCCAGAAGGAGGTAGAGAAGAAACATGTGCATTGGATTATTGTACATAAGTCGTTAATTATGGTAATCCACATCATTACACTAATTGAATTTTTAATGTTTATGCTTTAAAGGGTTGTAAAAAACCTTATTTTATTATAAAGTATAGATAGATAATTTGTTCTGATTGAATTTGACCTGCATAATCAATAAAGAAAAATATCATTTTTTTGAATTGATGCGATACTTACCTATTTTAGGGTGCAGATAGCATAGAACTTACCGAAGAATCATGAAAATTTGTATGATTGAATATGTGTTAGTCATAGGACTGAATCGGTTTGATTGTAGAGGAGGATATGTGTATGTGACTTTTTTAATCGGTAACAGTTAGAGGAATAGATTGCTTGTGCTATTATTATTGTTTTTGAATTGGAAGAGTATGAAAGAAGTTTTGGTTTTGAAATGGTAAAAAAGAGGTGAATGCATTGGAGCGTAAAGATGATTTCTAATTATTTATGGAATGAACATTGAAAAAAAGTTGTAACATTTTTGTGCAATTAATGGGTTAACAAAAATAGAAAGAATTGAGTCGTGTAGAGGAAGAATGCCTAGAAGGAGGTAGCGAAGAAACGAGTGCATTGGATTATTGTACATAAGTCATTAATTAAGATAGTCCACATCATTACATTAATTGGATTTATAATGTTTGTGCTTTAAAGAGTTGTAAAAAACCTTATTTTATTATAGGGTATAGATAAATAATTGTATTAAGATAAAAAAAAATGATAGCATATTCGTTACGACCCAAATCAATTTACTACCCAAATCTTTTACAACCTAGACCTTTGGCTCTTATCCAATGTTTCAAACCTATTTTCTTCTCACAAAACCTCCACGCCTCACCTCAACTAAACCTAACCCTACCCATCTTCGAACTTGCAACCACCATCATTGCAGACCCATCAAATTGTAACCATCGTCTATAAACACCGTCACCCATCTAGCTTTGAACACTAACCACCAATGTACTCCGGAACCTACCAATTGAATTTTTTTCATTTTTATATTGTTTTTAATATGGAATATTTAGTGTTTATATATATAATTTTTAGTTGTTTAGCTTTAGAATATTTAAAAGTATGATATTTCTATACAAATTATTAGATTGAGGATTAGATATGTACCATGAGTAGATGGAGGTTGAAACTGTTTGCTTGATTACATCAAGCTTTACAAATATACTTATTATGTTTTAGGTTTGTTGCTATATGTTGGGGGATCAAATATACCCGTTCAAAGTATTTTGTGTTTTATATGACCATTAGTTTATCATATACAGACTATGGAAACAACTCGTAATATAGTCAATTGAAATGAATTGCATTTGTATCTAAATTGTGTGTTTGTGTTATGATTTATTAGATTCTTGTTTGAACTACATATATATTAGTTCTTGTTATTGTGAGTCTTGAATTTACGTCTGTTTTGAACAATTAAGTATAAGATAGTTATGTAAATGCAAACATAAGTAATTCATTTTCAAACGTATAAATATTTATTGAAATGAATTAAAGAATTAAAAAGTGTTATACATTATTAACTTTTTAAATAACAATAAAAGATACTTTATGACCACGCAAACTTAAACACAGAGTAAAGTTTGTGGGTGAACTTATGAGGTATCTCGGATGAAATCAGAACCTATCATAAGTTCAAAAGAGTAAATGCACTACAATAAATGAATAATTAATAAGGTAATTAAATGAAAATATATCATACTTGTCACTTTTTGTTATTGTGTGTACTGAACTTTTTTTCTTCTTATTGTGTGTACTGAACATTCAAATTTCGATCCTTGTGTGTATTTTGTGAGCATTTTACCCTTATTTTTTCAAAATTTAAAGGGTAAGATGGTCATTTAACATGGCAAAATATTTACAAAATACACATAATGATCAAAATTTGAATGTTCAGTACACACAATAAGAAGAAAAAAAGTTTAGTACACACAATAACAAAAAGTGGCAAGTATGATACATTTTCAAGCAATTAACCCTAATTAATAACATAGTGATTAGCATTTACTCTCGACCAACATTCTCGTGTATAGTGAGTACATTGTTGTTCCTTAGTGTGGGTAGTTGAGACGTGTCATGCATCCAGTAGAAAAAAACATCTTTTATTAAATGCTCTCATTCTTGGAAACCCACAAAATGTGCTTTAGTGAACAATTCTGCCAATTGTTTATGTACTTTTCACCAAAGTAATACGATGAATAAGTAACTTAAATGTAACTTTAAAGATAAATATTTGTAAAAAAAATCAAATATTAAATTTCACAAACACACACGATTTTGATTAACACTTTGTCAATGAACGTGTCATGGTTAACAATCTATCTCGGTTTCACTTAAACTAGCTCGCTAGGTTTATAAACGAATTCGACTAATTAGCCCAATAAGATCCTAATCCAGTACCAATATATAAAAGTCCACCCCAAACTATCTACATATGATGTTAGACAAAATTGCAATGTAATTTATCAACCAATCCTTTAAATTTTTTTGGCCCATATGAATTGTTTTAAACCCACTAACAACCCTAATATATTACTATACCTAATCCCACACTTCATATCACTTAACAAACGGAACCATTATTTCTTCTTATCACTTTCTCACATTAGATTTTTTTTTCAAATACTTCTTTCACTGTAAATCAAGAGCAAATATTTATTTATGGATACCCTTCTTTAAGACCTTATGTACCACGAAAAATCAAGAACCTATGGGTTGGGCTTCGGCTAAGATTATGTTTCTTGTTTCTGTTACTTTTAGTTAAAGGTCCTATGAGTTCTCGGTTAAATGAAATGGGTTAAAGGACCATGAACTTAGGTAGGTGTTAAAGGGAATGAGGGTTAAGAGGCAGTAAGAGATAATCCCCAAGTATGATCCAGTAAGATGTACCCCGCCTCTGACTTACAAAACAACAACCTATTGTCTGGCCGGGTCAGACGTCAGATGTGGTCCATATGTTTTTGGCAAAAACAGTAGATTAATCTTTACAAGAAAGCGCGCTTAGCACACGACTTATGAGACTTATTGATAAAGTTGGTTAAAAAGCAATTTGACAAGGTTTGTAGCAAGGTTAAAGAAGAATAGCTAGTATAAATAATTGGTGAAACATCAAAAAACTCGATGGAAATACTGTACAAAAGCATTGAGGTTCAAAACAAGTTGGGTTCAAGCAACTTGGTCCTAGTGTTAAAACAAGATTCCATGAAGTACATGTTCAAAGTGTTTGGTTTGAGGTGGAACCGCAGGCAACTCAAGGGAATCGTGAAGCTAAGGTTTTGTAGGTTAGTAACGATGATGTTGTAGTGGCTTAAAGACGGTTAGTGGACAAACAACTTGAAGTAAAGAAAAACACAGACTGTTTGGTAAAGGAGCAGGGAAAGGTACACCTTGGTATAAAGGTGGGGGCATACATTATGATAACCAGAGTGCGTGGTCAAGAGGGTGCATAGGGTAATGCTGCTGAAAGGAAGAAAGTGAAGGAGGTCTAAGGAAAGCTAACTTGGATATTTACTGAGGTATAATGCCTCGTTAACAAGGTGGTCCCTGGTTCGAGGTTCCAACATTAGATGATGATGTTGAGTATCAGAATAGAACAATAATCACTACTAAAGGGGAAATTGTTGTTGGATTATGTGGTAGTTAGACTAGTAATATACAACTCAAAATGTGTGAGCCTATTGGGGGCACACACGTTAAACACATAGAACACATTTATTTCACGAAATAACTTTAAGTTATTATCTTTGATGTAATAAGCTTAAATATACATAGAACCTAAAGGACTAAAGTGACACAAACTTAAGCATATGGGGACCAAAGGTCAGCCAACCCATATGTGTTCCTGAGGATAAGTTTGAGTCAGTTTTGGAGTGAAGAGATAAGGAGGAATGAGTTGGAGATATGGTTTTGAGAGGATGCATGATAAGGATGAAAGTGTGGCATTCTTATACTTTTACAACTAGGGTAAGGTAACTATAAATATACCCCATACCCTAGGTCATTGAGAGATAGAGATATACCTCTAAAACCTCTAAAAAAACTCGTTGCCTTCCCTCTCCAAAAAGTCCACCGAAATTCAGTTAATTAAGGTTTTTGGTTTTTCTTCCTATTTGAATTTCAGTAATCCCATAAAAGGATTCAAGGTGTGAATTGTTGTCCCACTTTGCTAAGGATCGAATATAAGTCAATAGGAAGGGTGGTTTAACTGATCTCAAGGTTGACATCACGTTACAACCAAGTTAAGGTTCGTTTTGTTTGGATTTGGGATTCACTGAAATTGGGTCTAGGCATATTACAGAATTCGGTAATATTGTTACTAAGGTTTTTATTCAGTTTTGGTGCAAGTACTCAAAGAGACACTTGGTGTTTGGGATTCGTGAATCAAGACTAGCATCTTGGTGTGTTTGATTGACGTGTTTGTGTGAGTACTCATAGAGGTGGAAACTTATCCACTAGTTTCGGAAGCAATTTCCAGATCTCTGTTTTATTCACTTTGCTGTTGACTTCAAGGGTTAGTTTCCTATGTTTCCTTTTGTTTATTTAGTGTGTGGTTAATCATATACACCTTACTTGATCCATATCCGCTGCGTACTCGTAGTGTTAATGGTTAACAGTTTATTAAATCCCAACAGTGGTATTAGAGCTAACTCGTTTGGTGTTTTATGGGTTACACACATTTTAAACACGCTAGGGATGCATGAAATTTTGATTTATTTATTGTTTTATTGGAAAATTATGGCAATGACATGCAATCCTTGCCATAAATAATGAATAAACACCTAGAATCAACTCTAATGTAACTTGATAAAAAGAGAATAGATTAAAATTAAATGTTAATTAAGATGCCATGTTATTCTATTCTTGATTTATCTTGGCTGTAAGACTCACGCAATCATGTTATATGATGTATGTGGCGATCTAGGCACTTTAGCAGAAAACCTAGTGAGAGTCTTATGGTTCTCCAATTGGAGAAGATTCTTTTGAAAACTCGAGGCATTATATGATTACTGCTTTCTAGATAAGAGTTTGTCTTCAATTTTACTCCAATTTTCTATTTGTTTTAATTGCTTATATGTGATATGCCATATGATGCTTAATATTTTCAAATAGACTTTATGAAACTCTAAATAAAACAGACTTATAATTATAGAGAAATTTGGATTAAACATGTCTAGTATTACACACGTAAGCATACTCCTTGTGACCAGTTATGTGTTATTTGTGAAATCGGGGTTTTTGGACAAATTAATACGGACATTAAACTATGAAATTTGATTTCTTGTGAAGCTTTAGTTTTATATGCGCACTATGGGGTTGAATTGATCTTTAATCTTCTCCCGCCCTACTACATGCTTCGGCATATGAGGGAATTATTAGAATTACTTGTGTCTTCGAACGCATGTAGGAGTACAATATAGGGTTTGATCAATTTGTAATTCCACTATGATGGCAACTATAAAACTAATGTTAACAAAGGGGTTTCTTAACATAAAATAGCATCATTTATCAATTGGAAGTACGGCTCACCCATTGTTAGACAAACTATAAGAGAAGTTTAAGGCGGGTGCAACTAAGGTTTCCCAAAAGAAGTCAGGTTTTTAATAAGCTTCGCGCTGACCTGTTTCTTCGCTTCTTTGTGCGTCCAAAATGGAGCTACCGAGAACATTTGACAAAATGATGTCTATACCAAAAAGGTTAACAAAATATTTTCTTAACTTTGTGCTACAAGATGTTTTGCATGCTTCTTGTACACGATTTTGTCACATTTATGTGTATACCCTTATGTGAAATTTTAAGTCTATGCCAACCAAAACTAGAACACGTGCATTTGGATTGTCTTCTCTGGTAAGACCTCAGGACCTTTCCAACCCATGGCGAATTTTTTCCATTGGTCAGACCTTTGTCAATTTTCGCACGTTCTTTTTTGGTCGACTTAAATCGAGTTACCTGGTCAGACCTCGAACCCGAGGCATAAGATGAGACAAAACATGTACATGACATTACTATATGAGTTACTAAAGTCATGTGTCTCATAAAACTAAGAGTTGCATTTACAATGCAATTAACGCACGCCGCTTACCTCTTGCCCTACTTGTTTACACGTTGATCAGACCTTCTGTAATAAGTGGGAGGTCAAGTTGGATCTTAGTCTTATTAGTAATTAATTGGGTAGTTAATTCTTTTAAGAATTTAATTATCAAAAATACTAAATAGAACTTTCTATGTTCTGGTTAATTGTGTTATTGCAACATAATTCGTAAACGTGAGTTTGTTTTTCTTAAAAGACAAACCAAGTCTCTTTTCCTGGTAAGAAAGAATGAGACTTACTCCTATCTCTTCTCATTGGTTGACAAGAATAAGATAGGTTATAATTGATTTTTTTTCCTCAATTATATTTAAACTCACTTTCAATTTTTCATTGCCCTTTTCCGGATCTGAAATCTTGGAAAGATAAAATATTTTGTGTAACTAGAGTACAATTTGTCTGTAGCTACCAAAATAAAAGACATCTTGCACTTGTCACGATGTATGAGTTTAAACCGCAATGAGTAAAGAAAATTGCTAGCAGGTCTTCTAGGTAAATTTTCTTGGACTCGATTCATTCCTTATAGTGCTAAACACCCTTGTGGTTGGGCAGACCGATTAAGGAGGAATTGTATGCTAAATGTTCAAGTTATTGAGAGCATGAATGACTAGTCCCTCATCTACATAAGTAGAACTTCATATACTCTGTTCAATACCTAAGTAAATTGCTACTTGTAGGCATTCTAAGAGAATAGGAAAGTAAATAAATTGCTATTTGCTTTCTACTAGTGATGTAACACTTACAATGTTGACAAATCCAATGGGAGCTTTGCGTTTTATAACTGAAATGACATTCATGTGAGGTTGTCAATTTCAGTGGGGGCTACAGGATTCATTTCCTTATGAGTTACCCATATTATTTCTAGCTTGCTTTGAAATAATTTCATTACTTTCCGAATATGAACGACCATGGTTTTAAGGAAAATTGCATTTTATTTTATAAGATAACATGTTGCCTTTCCGATGTTGCTTTCCGAAACGTTATCTATAGAATAATAATCCACAATTCCTTATTAAACATTATGGTTCGAAATCTACTTGAAATATCTATGACACTATCATATTGTTTATACAATCGAGCGCTTTTCGTACTGTTTGTTTACTTTTAAGTAATGTTGCCCCGTACACGAGTGGGAGAAATCCTAAGTATGTGCAAGGAACAACATATAACAATATGATTAATTGGTTTCTCTTGACCGCAAGGTAAGAAAGCTAATAAATTTACTAGGACTTAAACACACAAGATGTTTGTTGCCCTATTACATTTTAAAGTCAAGATATAATATAAAGATACTTCAACTTATTGACTATATGATTTAGTCAAAATAATTATGGTTAATTATATAATCATGATTATGAAGTATGAAATTAACTTGAAATTACCATTGAACTCAAGAGTTTGCGTTCATGATTACTTTAGTTAGTATAATTATGTTTACTTGTTAAGACGTAATTATAAAGTCCTTGAATTAATCAATGACTTATAACATAAAGTATGTAGTAACACTGTTATGTCTTCTTGTTAACACATAAACATAAGGTCCTTGAATGATTCAACGACATATAATGTATTTGACATGTTCTATTTTCTTGTAAACACATGATCAAAGAATTTTTAAACTGTTATGTCTTCTTGTGAATACATGAACATGGAGTTAATGTACTTATTCAAGAAATATACATTATAGCATGCACTCTTGGTTGTTAATATTGTGTATTCATATTTGGCCTTTAACCCAATTGTAAGTATTTGATCAAAGATAATTAAGTTATTATTGGATTCTGATGGAGTCTCACAATTCCTATACTCATAGAATACCATACTATTAAGGTATGTCTATGTGTTTAAACTAAACTATTATTCATATAGTTTGATTTCGGATTTATTTAATTGGCTCTACCTCCAAATCGATCGAGGTTAAAAATTTACGTGTGTTATGGATACACCTCCATTTGTTCCAACCTAAAAGGTAATTCAAGACTATTTTCTTATTTATTTTTTAATAAAACGAATTTAGGGATGAATCCCATTAGGTCTTGATTAAAGTTTTGAAATTTGTTAATATCTTTTGAAGCTTATTATAACAAGATAGAGTTTGAGAAACTGTAAAATGTATTTGTTGTCCCATTTAAGAACAATTTATTGATGAGTATATTCCTTAGTATTTTGAGGAATTATCTCTACTTAATAAAAAGTAAGTGAGGGGCATCCTATAGATCTTAAAGATTTTAAAGAACAAAAAACATAACCTTCTGAATTCATTGTAAATGTTCATCCATACGGTTAAAAACATGAAAATGATGAAACCAAAGTATAATGTAACTCTCATTCATAAATCCGCAAGGATGCCTCATCAATAGAGTGATATTTTAATATCAATGCTGAGGAATATAAGTTAGAGGGTCTTAATAAACCTGTTAACTAATAAGATGAATTATCTATCATTTGGTTGATAAATATTTAGAAATATGATGATCAAGATGCAGTCCTTATAAGACCAAATCAAAGGTTGTGAGATTGTTTGATCTTTCACCAAACAGTACAAATGTATGAGGTTAGATTGAGTTTCTTTGAAGAAAGGCTCTTAAGTTAAGAATGTATACATATTAATGCCTGACTGATGACAAGAGTTTTTAATCTTACTCAAGCAATTGACTATGATTAAATCTTTCCTTTCTACACGCATTAATTATATAATGATAACTAATTTTCGTACAAGTTTTCTTGAATCTGACATATGGAAAATTAAGGTTCATAACTATTTCCTTAATGATTACCTTGCGAGGACAATGTGTAATCAAAAGGGGTTATGAGTCTATATTTGTAATATGACAATTAAGTTTTATAAATCTTTCCTTTATGATTACTTTTGCGAGGACGGTGTGTAATCAAAAGGGTTATGAGTATATATAATATTTATAAAGTATACAAGATAAAAGAATTCAAGTGTAGATTGGATCATGCATCTAGGAGCCGAGATCTTGAGTTTAATCACAATATTATTTTTGATTAAATTAAGATAACTCCTGAGTACACCTGACATCAAGTGGGAGCACTATGTGTAGGATCCCGTATAACACTTCACTTCATATAACAAACCACGAATCGATCAAGAAAATAGATAAAGAAAGTGAGTTGATTTAGAGAGAAAAAGAGGAGAGAGAGTTGAGAGAGAAATTAGAGAAAGAAGAAAATGGATTTTTTATTAATGAACCAACTTTTTTTCCTAGGTGGAAAAGGTTACTTATATACCCCGACACATTAAGTGACGTTTGGGATATTTGACTAGGACCCGGGCTCGGGTTTTATTTGGGATTAAACCCAAAACATATACAATATTAGATTAACTATCGAGCCCGATTCCTGATACTTTCCTATTACAACGTTAACTAATTGATTGACCGAGACTTAAATACATAATGAACGAACTTCATGTTCGACTCAATATTTTGAGGCTAACAATCTCCCCCGAAGTGAGTTCATTGATGACACTCCTTCATGAGATCAATGAGATTACTTTTGTCGTTAAGCTCATGTGGTCTTGGTCTTTCTCTTTGTTCTTTGTTGTAGGCTTGTTCCTTCATGCTTTGTGATCTTGACTTTGAGCCTTTGTCATTGTCTTTATCGTCTATGCCATCTTGCGATCTTGTATCTTT
>BQNB010052336.1:0-40545 GCA_026074375.1 Tanacetum coccineum
TGGTGGAATCTCATCTTGTGATCCAGACATTTTTTTTAGATCTGTTGTTTGAAGATGAATAACTGGTTTTATCTGTTCTTCTTATTCAGAGTTTCTCAACTTGCTCTGATACCACTTGAAGGTCCTTGCTTTTACTGATTGGATCTTTGCAGCCTATAAAGGATGATAGCCAAGATGTATAAATACACACGACTATGTAGAAACAATGACTATGAATACAATGTGTTAATGCGGAATCTTAACACAGGTACTAAGAAGAACAATGAACAACTGAATAACAACTTTATTAAAGTGTTCTTGAGGATTACAGATTGCTAACTATGATATTGTATGTTCTGTATGATCTTGTGTAGAACTATATCTGCTAACTATGCCTAGGGTTCCTTTTATATCATAAGGATAACCCTAAAAGGCTTACATATCTTTCTGACAAATATCTCAAAAATATCTTTTAAATATCTTGTCATCGGTACTAACTAATTTACTACTAACGGTACTAACTAACTAACAGTACTAACTACTTTGTACTGTCGGTACTAAGTATAACTGTCGGTACTAACTATTTGTACTGTCGGTACTAAGTTAAGAAAACATTATTCCTAACACTAATCATCCAGAGGATGAAAGCATACAATCCATCTCCATAAGAGAGAAACAGACTTGAAGATAAGAAAGAAAGAAATAAAGGTGATATAAGTACACATTTCTTCCCCTTGATTGATGCAATATATCGAATACTTCCTTTTCTTCCCCTTGATTATATTTGATGACCATCAAACATAATCATAAGGCTGTTTATGCCTGAATATTCGATAGTAAAATCATGTGTGAAGTATCATAAATTCAGTTAAACATGAGAATCAACTGCCGATAAGAAACCTCTATTTGTCTCTTCTTTGACTAATTCAATTTCAACCTCGCATTCTGTCAGCTATCTATAATGACTACTGATGGAGAAAATCCAATATGACGAACCCGATAATGAAGCAACATCCCCTAGAGTTGTGACTTAAGCTTGTACTATCCATGTGATGAAGAATCTCTTGAAATATCCTCAACTACGTGAGACACTAAGTACTACAACATAACTTCTTAAAGTGATAGCTACTTTGTGAGTATAGAGAGAAAGAATCACAAAACCAACTAGATATTTAAGTCTTCGTCACTATCCATAAATGCTCGAACAAGTCATCTTCGTTGAAGAGGTAGAAAGAAGTAAAGATGAAATAAGTACACATCCCCGTGAAATACTACTAGAATCCGGAATAAGTAATAATGAATCAATCATGTAGTCATTTCTTGCGATTAAACCCCGAGATTAGCCTTTTTCTATTTTTTGTGAATCTTTGATAAAGATCGTTTTAAGCGAAACGTGATGTTTTTATTTTCAAAAAAAGTATCACTTTTGTCGTTTACATAGTCCAAAATTTAGCCTGATAGTACAATATAAAAAGTTTATTTTAATCAAATTTCATCCCTTATACCACATGATTTCAAAATTTTTGGATATGTAAAAAGCCCAACCCAAAATCATCATCAGCCTAATTTTACTTATAAACTCATTCGACCCATGTTGATTTTAGATCATCCATTTTATAAATGGAAGAAAGATAAGCCAACCCATCATCACAAACCTAAGTCAGACATATATCATCCCACACTCGACCCTATCATATTCCACTCGCCTCTTTTTCTATCATTTTCTCCAAACGCAGTTACAAAACAAATGAACAAATTCCATCTCACATATAATAACTTTGATACGCAGCCACCGATCATCTATAAATATTTTTTTCTTAGTCACGAATGAAAGCATATGAACTCAAACCCATGAACACGAGCTCAAGAATGAAGAATCAAGACCGTTTGTGACTTCAAGACCTTATACACGAGTCTCGGGTAGGGTTTTTGTGTCGGGTTTTGTTAAAGATCAATGATGAGATATTTGTATAGATCTAAAAAGATCGATTCTTGCAATTTAAATAACATCCTGAGATCTTTTGAAGTCTTTGGTTTTTTTTTCATTTGAGTTTTGTTATATGGTTGAGATGAGTCGTAGTTTGAGTATGAGGAGGATGGGCATTAGGAGTAGAATAGATTTGGTGTTGTTACTAGGTTTCATTTTTGTAAATGAGTTAAGCAGGAATGAGTTCAACTCGGTTATAACCGAGTTAACTCAGTTGTCATTGTCTTAAGTTTTGTTAACTGTTATTCTTTCAACTTAGTACGAAACCTTCTTATGAAACCACATATGAAACCTGTTACAAAACCACTTTTTGTAGCTGATTTTGATGTAAGTGTTTTTCTGAATCATATAGTTTCGAAACCGCGTAAAAAATTCATAATCGAATGTAAAAAAAAATGTGTTTTCGTAAGCATGAATATCTGTTGACCAAAACTTGTTGACTGTTAAGTACATTATCAGTTACGAAAGTGAAGCGTGAACATATAGTACAAATTTTAGGACTGTAGTGGACTGTTTGACTAATGTGAACAGATACGTGGACTGTTGTAACGAATAAGGACAACAAAATCTTACTAAACCTGATATAACTCCATACAAAAGCTAAATTTGATCAAATTAAGCCATACGAAACCTTATCAAAACGTTACGAAATCGTAATCTGATCAAAATAAGCACGATGAATAAGCACGAAAACCTCATGAATCATCGTCTGGCTCTTGATACCACTTGTGAGGAATCTAGATTCACGATCTTGGGAGGTCAGGGAAACTCATAGTATGAATAAGCCATTTTAGAGAGAGAAAGTGGTTTTATTATTGAATGATTAATGAAATTACAAATGAGAGGTTCACCCTTCTAAGGAAGCTTAGAGGGGTTAGCCCTTACACAAGCCATCTTTGGCAATATTACAATTCTAGTCCTTGTGTTTTAGGCTATTGTTAAACTAATGTAATTTCCATAATGTCACCACATTTTCATTCCTAACATGAGGCGTTGAGGATATGGAATTTTTGGTTTGTATGGTTTGGGTATCGGTGTCTCTTTGACTGTTTTTGGATTTTTAGGTTTGGGTTAAGGTGTAGGTTCATCATCTTCATGATTGCTATCGAAGTTGATAGGAGCTTCGAAATCATATTGTTGGTCATTTGGGTTAACTGGTGGGTCGTAGGATTTACCACTTTGTGTAAATACAGAATTTACATGTTCGTTTTGAGCTTGCAATGGTTGGTAGGGTTTAGATGAGCTACCTTTTGGGTTAGGTTGAGTGTTACTGGGAAGAGATTCAAAAGGTCGACCAAATTGCTTGTCAGCAAGTTTGTCGAATTTAGCCTCGAGATTTTAGATTGACGCTTGATTTTTGGTTGTTGTTTTGAGTTTGGTTTTGAGGTCCATGAAAGTATTCTTGACAAAAGAATTGGTCGAGTGTTGAGCTTTTATGAAATTGCTTAGTTGTTTTTAAAGGTCGGGTTTATCATCAGAGTGAGATTGATAGTTGTCTCGGTTGTGATTGTTTCTTCCGTTTGAACGCCAATTATCACGGTTTGAATCACAGTCACGGTAATTATTATAAAAACGAGTACGACGAAAGGTTTGAATGAATTTGGCTTCTTCTTCACGTGACATGGGTATGTCATCATCGTTATGATCAGGATTTGGTTTTGAACGAGATTAAAATTATTTATACTAAGCATCCATTTTCATGGTCATGACATCCATTCGGGCCATAATTTTGTCAGTGTCAGAATTACTGTTACCTTCATCGGCGAAAGCAATGGTTTTCTTAAGAGATGATTTTGTTTTTTGGTTTTTAGCCCAGTCGAGCTTGAATAAGACTTTGTTTTCGAGAAGATGATAAGCTTGATTCAGAGTTTTATAGAGAAAAATACCACCAGTTGCGACATTTAAAACTTCTTGGGTTATTTCATTGAGACCGTGGTAAAAGATTTTGATGATGTTGCCTTTGGACAGATTGTGACCATGACAGTTTTTGAGCATTTCTTTCATACGAAGCCAATCATCGGTTAGAGATTCATTTTCATGTTGAGAAAAGACTTGGTTTCTTCGAGGAGTCGATCGAAAAGAGCTGGGGGAAAGAATCAGCTAATGAAAGCGGTTTGAAGTTCATCCTACGTTTCGATAGTTCCTTCGTTGAGTTCATCCAACCAAGTTTTTTCTTCACCCGTGAGTGATAGGGGAAACATCATCAGGCGGATAACTTCATTCTTGGTGTCTCTGTATTTAAACATATCACATATTTCGATAGTTCCTTAGTTGAGTTCATCCAACCAAGTTTTTTCTTCACCCTGGAGTGATAGGGGAAACATCATCAGGCGGACAACTTCATTCTTGGTGTCTCTGTATTTAAACATATCACATATTTCGAGGAATTCATGAATGTGCTTGTGAGGATCGGTTTTGATTCTGCCATCGAATTGGTTTCCTTTGACAAGAGTCAAGTGGTTACCTTTAATGGCAAATTCGTTTACGGTTTCAGGAATTGTGATTGCGGAACCAGGAGTCGGAGCGACAACATGGTCGGCAGCCCACATGGGTTCGTCATTCATAGGATTGAGGTTTTGAAGGGTAACGAGGAAGTGACGGAAGTAATTGATGTTGAGAATTAGCACGTAGACAACTCTCGGTTGTTGAGGTGGATTGTTTCTTTGTTAGAATGGAACTCTTCTGTTTCGTCGACGAAGTCTTCGATTCAGAGTACGTTCAGGTTTAGGTAATGGTTCAACAAGTTCAGAGTTGGAAGCACTTGTATGCTTCCAAAGGAGAATTTGTTTGGGTTCAGTTTGCCAAAAAACTGTACGGTGATTTTTGAAAAAGAGGGGGTGTTAAAAATTATTTTAAAAGTTTGATTACAGAACAACTTTGAAATCTCCGGCAACGGGGCCAAAAACTTTGATGTGTTTCAAAAGATTTAAATTTATAAGACTGAAAATACCGATTTATTATATAGAAACACACGGATAGAAGTATAACCCACGTATATAGTATAATCTTTTTAGGTAAGACCTGGTCGTTCATAGGGATTTGCGTAGTGTTCGAATAATTAGATGAAAAATAAACTTTAACAAACTTAAAATAAACTGAACTGAATTCAATAATGAGAAAAATGACTACTCGGATAATTTCATATAACTTATAAGTAATGGTAATAATTTCGATCTCAAACTTAGGACTTTAATCTATAAAAAGTATTTTCTCGTCAGAAAACGTATCACAAATTAACTTGTTTAACTTAAGACTTATATTCAGTTAACTCGATCAAATGTGTCACTCAAATAATCCAGTTACTATTATATCAAATCTATTTTTGTTTATCAAATAACATAAGTGGATTTCTCATCACAAATGATAAAGATCATAGACAAATCTTTAAAACTATATAGATCACAACGGGTCTTTCGACCTATACCGGTGTGAGTATATAATCAAAGTTCATAAGATTGGACACGATAGGATTTTAACATAAGCTTAAGATTAACAATATCGTAATTATACCAAATGCTTATTCATTATATTATTTTCACCGAGTAGTCATGAGAGATTTAGCCTCTCATGGCTATGAAGTTCATAACAAAATCAAATAGAATAACAAGAAACATACTATGTCCAGGTAAGAATATGGATCAAAATTCTACCCGTAACAAGTATAGAATCATAGTACAACTTTTATTCTACTAAATTCTATGATATTTGTCTTCATTCTTCATGGTTTGATCTCCAATCTTCAAAATATTATGATGTTTATAAAGGGGATGAGAGAAATGGAGTAAAGGAAGGAATGAAGTGAGGAATGATTTGGAAGTGAGGAATGATTTGGAAGTGAAAATTTGTTCACTATTTATAGGCTGAATTTGGGTGAAAAGTGCGGCGCACAAAATTATTTGTGCTGCGTACTTAGGGTGTTAATGCGATTATCATTTAACTTCATTAAATTCTCATAATTTGGATAAGAAATGCGGCGCACAAAATTATTTGTGCGGCGTATGTGGGGTCTTTAAATTCTCAAATAAAGAGAGATTGTTGGGTCAAAATTTAACCCAATTGTCCCTGACAAGTATTTAAATATAAATAGCCTAATTTACTAACTAAATAGATAGTAAGTTACTCACTGATAAAAAATTCAGTGAGTGTTGTTAAAAGCTCAATAAAAATGACAAGCCTCAGTGATGTCGAAGACCAACTAAAGAAACCCTTTATTTCACTGATGCGGTGTCAGAGTGTAAAGTACCTGAGCTACAAGCAACATGAGAGTCTTTGAGATTTGACAAATATCTTAAAGACTCTAAATATCTTTCTCCCTGAAAGAAACAAACAAACATGAGTGGGGACCAAGCAAGGACAAAGAGATGCCATAAAGGTGGAAATAATTATGATCATTCAAAAGCATGCTTGTTGCTTTTCCAAAAAGGGAACTCTACTGGATGGATGACACATCTCAACAACCATCACCACTTATTATCGTTGTACTATCTACTATATAAAGAAATGTTTGTAATAGAGATAGGTATTGATTCTAAACAAACACAAAATAATACAAATGTATTATAGTTGATAGGATCATCCTCTCATGAAGTATAAGCTTAGCTTTGATTCATGAGAGTTTATTTGTCATTCAATCGGGATAGTGTTCCGCAACTATCCCTCTTGTAAATCTTTGATTCATTTCTAATAAGATTTATAAACATTAAAAAAGTACAAATTGTGTTATTAGTTATCTAATTGGTATTGTGTAAAACTTGTTCTTCATTTCTTAAAGTATTCATGTTTTACATAATTATTAGGACCAACAAGTGGTATCAAGACCCTATGGATTATTCTTATGATGCATATCCTTTTGAATGACTACTAATGATATTTTTGCATGCCAAATAAATTAAAGTGTAAAAACTTCAAAAACTGCTACTGTTGTTGCAATTTTTGAGGGAGAGAGTACACTTATTCTTGACTGAAATGTCAAAAGCCCACTCACTGAGTCCCTACAAAACACCAATATCCATACAACCTTCATATCAAAACCTATATATGTTTACAAAATCACCTAAAAAAACATCATCACAAAAAAACTTATACCAAAACCTAGTTACCCCACGTCACAAAACCCATTTCACACAACCCATTTCAAGATCTACAACAAAAATTCATCATCAACTAAAACCTAGATTCACACAACAACACAAAAACCAAAACAAAAATCTCAATACTCCAACACTCACGTTCACATCAAGATTCTAAAATTGAGATCTACAACAACACCACAACTCATAACCCATATCCTGTCCAAAAAACTAAAAAAATCCAACAATCACAAAAAAACACCCAACATATCTGTATACACGAATCCTTTATCACAAAAAAACCAAATCCTAAAACATCAAAAAACCAAATCCTTTATCACAAGAAGATCTTAGATCCAAAGGTGACTACAACCCCGACAATGACAACAACCAAGCCGTCTAATTTATTGAAAAGCTTGCTGAAAAATTACGCCAGTGAAAAAGATGTCTGTAAAGGAGAACCAAACTAGGTTGGTTCGAAAATTGTTTGGGAATACTGATGTTAACAAGGGATATGTGAAAATACTCAGTTTCTTTATACCAACAAAAGATGTGGTTTAAGTGGCTAAAAATAGTGTTATAACAAACTAGATGAGCCAGCCCAATTATATAGATGGGTCGTACCCATTAGGTTATGATAGGTTGCTTAGTCTGTAAGCTATAGTATTAGTATAAATACATATACAATCCAATGTACAAAACACAACTACAATTATAATAATATATACCCTTTGAGGTTTTATATGGTATTAGAGCAAAAACCCTAAACATCCCTCTTTTTTTTTCCGACACAATTCCAGTCACTTTTTCAGCCGCCACAACAACCCCACACTTCTCATCACCTCGCCGTTGCCGCCGCCGGCTACAGTCGTAAAAAAATGAAAAGTACTATTTACCAATTTACTATTCATCAGTTAAAAAAAGGAGGAATATTACTGTGGCTATGATTTTAGCTTTCACCACGGTCGATAAAACAGCCCACAACTCTCGTAAGTTCGCTTTTACCCTTTCACCCACAAATTATGGTTATTGAAAAACTATGATTGAACCATTCCTCATCACAAACAATTTGATGGGTTATGTAGATGGTTCAATACCGTGTCCATCAAAAACCTTATCCGTTACCGATGATGCCACTTTTCTATAGGAAAACCCCAATGATCCAATTTGGGTCTCAAATGATGCCCACGTTCGTATGTTAATCATCTCTACAATATCAGAAGCATCTTTTCGCCATGTTCAAGGTACAACTTCTCGTGATCTTTGTTGTCCCTTGAAAAGGCGTATGCACCTCATTCCACATCTAGGGAATACACTCTCAAAACACAACTTCTGAGAATAGAGATGCACAATGATGAAACTCCTGATGCTTATCTAAATCGTGTTCAAGAATATGCCGATGCACTCGCCGCCATCAGTGAACCTATAAAGGATAAAGATCTCGTTATGCTTGTTGAAACATATCATATCCCTGAAACCATGTGCAACTCTAAACGAGTGAAGTCGCTAAACTCATGGTAACACTGAACCTGAATCCCCCTGAACGTAAAATGATGGTTCCTAAATGATTCCTGAATTGTTAAGTCCTTTTGGGAAAAAAAAATTTTCTGAAGGTTCTTTGAAACAAGTGTTTTTCCGGATTTTGTGTTCAGGTGTATAGAATGGTTATAATGAATAGAATGTAGGAAACCTTAGAGCTTTTAGTGATGGTTGATAATATGAATTAGGTTGGTGTTAATAGAGGTGGCGGAATAGATGAAATGTATAGCTAGATTAAACAAGTTTGTTATATGGTGGAACTGATGGGAAGAATATAGGGTGTGTTTAGTGATTGTGAATAAAAAATGGGGATATTCAGTATCTTGACGAGATTGGACTTGAGAGATTGATGTATATTAAAAAGGGGTGTAAGGATCAAAGAATGTGACGATAGGTGAAAAATGGTAATTGGTTTAGATAGTTATAGTGGAACCCAAAAGACAGATAAAAAGGATTCAGTGGATGCTATGCTACCCTCAAAATGAACCCCCTAGCCAAAGCCCAAAGGGCTTAACCCAAGTGATGTGTCGTTATGAGTAGGTATTTTATGTATCAAGTTTTACTATTTATATTTTGCCTACTATACCTAAAAACAACACTTTAACGGGCAGTGTACCCGATCAGATGTAGCTTATTTGGTAACTAGGGTGTCGATAACTAAGAACAAGAGCGTTAATTCTTGATTATCAGTATTTTAATTATCTATGTTAGTATTAAATTAATCTAATTTATGTTAAACCTAAGCTATTGATAAGGGGGGGTTAGCCTGAGAGACTGACACGGTTTTGATATCTAACCTAGGGTTTTGATGACAAGTAAAGCAATAAACATACACAAGAAGATAAAAAACGATTAAGGAATAGTCAAGTACTAATGTAAGGAAAACATATCAACCATGAATAATCTAATAAAATGCAGGTTTTGTTTAGTAGTGCAATGATTGTCTTATCATATCATCCCTAGACTTAGGCGGTACTTCTTCCTAAGACCTAGACACGTTGAATCCTATCACAATTAACGCATCCGCATAAAGTATTTTATTTTCTGATTATAATATATCTTAGGAGATTAATAATGGTTATCTTATTAAACCCTAGCTCATGGAGACTTTACTAACGTACTTACAGATATGGAGAGCTATCCCGGACTCTTAGCCTACGCCCACACAACACCGAAGTTGCAGCGCATTAATTATGTAGGACTAGACCCAGTTGAATGATAGGTCGCATATTTAAGCACGTAAACGAGTATAAATTGATAAACATAATCAACAACCAACGAATAAGCATGCAATCGAGAATAAACAAACTAACCATTAAACCTTCATAAACATGGCTGATACCTAAAGGGTCAGCCGATAGTCATTGTAAAAATACACACGGTTTTATATATGAACGATTAAAATAAAGAAACCTTAACCGAGCGCGTATTTGGTTGTGCGAAGATTACAAGAGTTTTCCTATGATCTTGAGGCTCTTTTTACGTTCCTCTACAGAAGCTGAATACAAAGCCCTTGCTAACCCCACGGTAATTGTGAGCACTTACATAGGCTTCAAGCTCTCTTCAATGGGCTTGGTATCAGTTAATTTCAACTCCTATACTATGGTGCGACAATCTTGGTGCAACATACTTGTCAGCTAACCCTATCTTCCGTGCGCGTACAAAACACGTGGAAATAGACTATCACTTTGTTCGGGAAAAGTTTGCTCAAGGAGATCTTCGAGTTCAACATATATCTACACATGATCAAATTGCAGATATCTTAACAAAGCCATTACCAACTCCTCGATTCCTCTTTCTAATATTCAAGCTGCAGGTTGTTGCCCGTCCTTAGCTTGCGGGGGCGTGTTAGAACAAACTAGATGAGCCGGCCTAATTATATGGATGGGTCGTACCCATTAGGTTATGATAGGTTGCTTAGTCTGTAAGCTATAGTATTAGTATAAATACATATACAATCCAATGTATAAAATACAACTACAATTACAATAATATATACCCTTTGAGGTTTTATAAATAGTATTTGGGTTGTTTAGTGTGTTGAAAAGCTGAGGTAGTAAGAATCGTGGGTAGGGGTGATTTAAATAGATACGGGATGACTGAATGAAGTGGGTAGAAGTGGTTTGGGAGATGAATTTTGGGCTTAGCCTGAAATGGTAATGGTAAATGAAAAAAGGTGTGGGTTGAGAAAACTGATTAAAGTTAGAAAGATATTCAGTGGGTATGAGATAAGTGGAATTTTTGATGTTACAGAGAGTATAAAAATACTCACATCAGTTCTTATTGTGTGCTCAGTGAATCAAATGTAGGCTTCAATGAGTTATGAAGTTGATTAGATGAAAATCAGTATGTAACATTGCCAAAACCTGAACCCAAATGAGACTGAATCCAAGTCTATGAAGAAACGTATATGAGCCTGAAAAGCAAATAGGTCTTTGAACGTGACTTGAACGAAAATGACCCTGAAGATTCAAGTCTCTAACCCCCTGAACATGAACGTAAAGTCTTGAAACCATGACCCTGAAACAAGATTATGATAGTACAAAGAAATACTTTCAGTTTGAGCTTCAATGCTCTGAATATATCAGTATGTAAACAAAACCAACTCCACTCACTAAAACCCTTCACTGAACCACCAATCACAGAACCATAGTCATTAAACTTGAGAAATAAATAGGTCACATAACCTGATAACCAAACCCTGAACCCAAGTGAGACACTGAATTGAATGAGCCTCTGAATTTGAAGTTACTAAACTTGAGGACTGCCTGAACCCGAGGAGTCTTTGAAATCGAGGGGTTCCTTAACCAAATGAACACATGAACTTGAGTGTCCTTGAACCCGAGGGAGTCTATGAAACATATCATATCCCTGAAACCATGTGCAACTCTAAACGAGTGAAGTCGCTAAACTCATGGTAACACTGAACCTGAATCCCCCTAAACGTGAACATGACGGTTCCTTAAATCAAATTCCTAAATCCGTTAAGTCCTTGAACCTGAAGGTCTTTGAAACTAAGTGTGTTCAATGTAATGGAATGGTTATAGTGAATAAAAAGAGATGTTCAGTGGGTTGAGAAATGAATTAAAGTTGTGTAATAGAGGGGGCGAATAAAAAACTAGTGGATTAAAACAAGTTTGTTATATGGTGGAACTGATGGGAAGAATATAGGGTGTGTTTAGTGATTGTGAATAAAAATGAGATATTCAGTATATTGAGAGACTTATGTATATTAAAAAGGGGTGTAAGGATCGAAGAATGTGACGGTAGGTGAAAAATGGTAATTGGTTCAGATAGTTATAGAGGAACCTAAAATACTGATAAAAAGGAATCAGTGGATGCTATGCTACCCTCAAAATGAACCCCCTAACCGAAGCACAAAGGGCTGAACCCAAGTGATGTGTCGTTGTGAGTAGGTATTTTATGTATCAAGTTTTACTATTTATATTTTGCCGACTATGCCTAAAAACAACACTTTAACGGGAAGTGTACCCGATCAGATAGAGATTACGCAGTATCGGACAATATGGGATACGGCGTATTAGGGATCTCTTGGAGTAGGGACCATGTTCTATATCTTCTAGAATCTTCATATACTATATCTTGAATACGGCGTATGGAAGTCTCCTGGATACGGCGTATTGGATCTTTATTCTTCGTGGTTTATTGTGAAGTGCAAGCACATATACGCCGTATCTTCCTTGATGGATACGGCATATAGGATGTCAGAGTCAGTTTCTTCATATTTCTTTGTTTTTGCTCCAGATTGCGTGCCTTTTAGCTAATCTTCACCAAGTACTCTATTATTACTACAATTCTCAAATATAAACGATTAAGTAACAATTATTGTAGTAATTATACAAAATGGGTTATTTACATGGGATAAATGATGCTATAAAAGTAACGTTATTTGATGTCATCAAATATACCCCACTTGAATCCTATTTGTCCACAAGTAGCCTTTAGAAGTTTATGAAAATGTATCCCTAAGGATTTTTCCGTTAAGCACTTATTTGTAAAATCACTAGTATACAACCAAACACCTCACGAAATAGGAAGATGAAAACACTCAAATCGCTCGACTAATCTATGTGGTAACATATAACTAATTCGCTTAATTGCTCGATCGTGACGAGTATTCTATCATAAGCTTAGCAAGGATACATATCTCCACCACTAGAGCTAAGGAGTAACAAGTTTATAAGGGTAAATTGGGTTTATTATTAAAGGCTTAAAGGGTTTAATCACCTTTTCTAGTCTCTACCGATACCAATATTCCAGAAAAGGTGACAAAGACCATACATACACACCCATAACTATGGGATAGACACATATGACTGCATTCAAACCTTAACTCGAATAAGCTAAAGAGTAGGACTAGTAAAGTGATATAGGGTGTTGATCTTCTAACTTTCACCAAAAGTAATAAACCAACAAGGTGGCTGAATCACACATACATGGCCGTAACGACGGAATAGACATGCATGATTCGATCACATCCTCATTCGAGTAAAACCTAAGGTTAGTGATTAGGAAAATGGAAATAATTGTCGTTAAATAAAAATTACAAAACAAATAGATTAAGTCCAAAAAAATAAGGCACAAGTTGCTAGATACTTTCCCGACCGTTACCATGATAAAGACTCATAAATATTTACACAAACGTCTTCGATCATTGATAAAAAACAACAACCATTCATCCATACTATACATACTTTTACAAGAAAAGTGGCGATATCTACCACTTTATACTAAACTTTACATCATTGATTTTTATACGTGTCAACGAATAATCGGTCCTTTAAATAATTCCATCGGTTTAAGCTTTAACGAACTAACTATCTTTAAACTTTCCTCCTCTTTTTTTGTTGCAATTTTCTAATTTTTTCGGTTATTTATTCAATAATACATAATACGAATCTCGGTGTAATTTTACCATCTTCACGATCATAATAACTCCGGATAATTTCTTCCATAATTCTTCCTTCTTCGGACATACCAATAATTATGATGGTAGTAAAAATACATGAGTTTTGACTACTTTTTACATTCCCATTGCAATGTGCAAATTCCCAACCATATCAAAGATAGAAAATGACACAAGACACAAGACACAAGAAATACATACTTTACACTTTAAGAAACTAGCAATTGATAAATGGACTTAATCTAACAGGGTAGGCTAAGGTGTAAAGGTGTAACGAAACAAATAGTTGGTGTTTATCCTAAAGGATTGGCTCTATAGATTTTTCTAGGGGTATCATACTCTTAAAATGAGAGTAAACAAAGGGTTTAAACGGGGGTTAACTAACCAGTGTAGTTAGTTAATAAAACAACATGTATAGGCTTTTTGAGTGTAATCCTAAAAATTTACCAAATTGAACAAGTTACTCCATCTAAATTCATAGTACTCATTATTGTGGTCTCGAATAGATATACCAAGCCAAGTTCTGAAGTCTACAACATCATCGACACACTCATATTTTTGTAGAATTTAGGTAAACATTTGAAAACGGATAGGGCTAAATCCTCACAATATCTAATCAAGGTTATGTATGCAGGTTATGTATGAAGTAATTTCACAAAAGTATGCTTGAATTTTTTTAAATTTGAGTATAATTTAAGCATTTTATTGTAAAAAATAGGACAAGTAACATTCTGATTCCCACCTCCCACTTAAGTTATACAACGTCCTCCTTGTATAGATAAAACATTAAAAACGGGAAATTAAAAGAATTAGAATGAGAAACTCTCCTGATATTTTGCTTGGTAGATTCTTCATTGTTGATTTAATGAGCAATAATTCCAGATTGTAGATACTTGATGTGCTGTCGTGTAGGGTCAATTATTAGATTATCAAGTTTTAAATTTATATTTAGCAGACAAACCTAAAACAACACTTTAACGAGCAGTGTACCCGGTCAAGATGGAGTTCGCGGTAAGTAGGGTGTCGAACACTAAGAATGAAACATTAATCCTATATTCTATTAGTATTTAATTAGTCTATTTACTGGTTAAACCTATGCTATGTACGTTGTCTAATGATATGGGGGTTTTCAGCCTGAGAGACTGGCACAGGTTTGGTGGAAACAAATATCAATTCAATACACAATAAACACAAAAGAAGAAATCCAGAAGATAGAAAAGCGGTACAAGCCAAATGATAGAAAACTGTATTAGCCATATTAAATCCGGTTCAATGCTGGTTTGTTTGTTTTAGTGCAATGATTTACTTATCTCGAAGCGGCATATCATTCTTAAGACTTAGGCGGGTCATCATCCTAAGACCTAGACACAATTAATCCTGTCACAATTAACGCGTCCGCATAAAGCATCCTTTAGTTTAATTATAATCTATCTTAGGGAATCAAAGCAGTGGTGATCCTGTTAAAACCCTAGCCCAACGGGACTTTACCCACTTATTGTTTGACGGTGTTTTATATACTGGTAGTCCACTATTCAAATCTTTATCAGTTAATTAAGAGCATGATTGCTGAAACATAAACGGGTCACCTACCGGTCCAACTAAGCTCATAATTTAAAGACAAAGACAGAACGTATATGTGATCCTATATTCTAGTTAATATAAACGCACGATATGGAAAGCTATCCCGGTAATCCCAAATTACTTTTAGGTATCACTAGACCTAGTTGATAATGATGACCGCATATTTCAAACACATAAAAATTATGTAGGTGATAAACATAATTAAACAATCAACCATTAATTAAGAAATCGATTTTAAAACAAACTAAACATTGAACTTTCATTAAGATGGCTAATACCTGAGGGTATTAGCCCACAACCATTGTATTTATACAAGCGTAATCAAACAATGAAAATTGAATGATTAAGAGAGTAAAAATTACACGATGTCTTCTATGGATTCGTGATCAATGCTTGACCTTTGTGGCTGATCTTCTCTTCTAAAATTCATCTTTAATGAGTATGGTATAAGGAATATGATATTGCACACTGAAAACTCATTTTTGAGTCTTCTATTTATAGTGTCTGAAAAAGACTTGATACGCCGTATCTGGCAAGGTTGATACGACGTGTTAGGCTGGATTCCTTAGAGTGCGCGCTACGTTCATAATAAATCTTTGATATCATTCCTAATTTACTTGATTTACTGTATCTTCGAATAGTTATCTTCGTGGATACGGCGTATGTAGACAACATGGATATGCCGTATTGGGAATTGGTTAAACACGTTTTTTTGTGAAGTCTTGGTGCTGATACGCCGTATCTCTTTAGTTGGATACAGCGTATTGGTGAAATTTCAACAATATTCAAATATCAATATTTTAGCTCCAAATTATGCGCCTTTTTAGCTTGTCTTCACAAAACACTCCTAAATTGCTGTATTTATCAACTTTAAAGCAATTAAGTACCAAATAATGCAATAATTATATAAAAGTGGGCAAAACAGATGGGATAAATGATATAATAAAGTAACGTTATTTGGTGTTATCAAATACCCCCCACTTGAATCCTACTTGTCCTCAAGTAGACCTTAGAAAAAGTTTTAATTTATGAAAATGTGTCCCAACCGAAGTTGAGGATTTTCGGTTTAAGCATCGTTTTGTCCTAATCACCTGTACATGACCAAGCTCCTCACGAAATATGGAAATGGAAACACTCAGATCACTCAACTAATCTAGGGTGCAACATTTAAGTAGTACGCTCAATTGATCGGTCGTGATTAGTTTCATATCATAGGCTTGGCAAGGATACACATCTCCACCGCTAAAGTTGAGGAAGAACAAGTCAAAAGATAAATTGTGTTAAGAAGGCTTAGGGTTGATCATTCAACAGTCTTTCACCATAAGTACCACACCAACAAGGCAGTTGTATTCTACATACACGGCCATAACGACGGAATAGACACATACAATCCGATCACATCCCTGTTCATGTTTACCCAGCAGTTAGGATGAAGAATGATATAGGGTAAGGAGCTTCTAACTTTCACCTAAAGTCGTCATCCAACAAGGCAGCTGAGACATGCATACATGGCCGTAACGACAGAATAGACATGCATGCTCGAATAAGTCCTCGTTCGAGTAGACACTGATTGTAGACTTTTTGTATGTATATAAATATATAATTAAATATATAAATATAATACGTAAGTATTCCGAGAAACTTTCTAAATTAAATCTACCCGAGTCGTTTAGCCCAGCAAGGAGTGAATTGGAACGTCGAAAGTCGGTTTGGTATTTGATGTTTGAATGCAGAAAGATTTGGATTTGGTTTTTCTAAGTATAATAAAAAACGATTAAGGAAAACCTAAAAACGAAAGCTAGAAATGATTAAACTTAAAAAACATAGACGAAACGTAAAAACGCGAATTAAAAAAAAAACTAAGTTATCAAGAATTAAACCCTAAAAAGATTTTTAAAGTTTTTCTAAGTTAAAATAACTAAACTAAAAGAAAAACGAAATAAAATTTTAAAACGGAACTTAAAAAGGGTGAAAAACGAAGAAAACGAAACCCGGGCCCGAGACCCGTGCTTTAAAAAGTGAAAACTTGCAAAAACGACCCTACGAAAGTTTTTCTATTTTTTCTAGGTGAAAAATGATAAAAGAAAATTTTCTAAAAAAGAAAAATATTTTTTTGATTTTTATTTAATTTATTATAATTAAAAAACGGTTTTAAAGAAAATAAATGATTAAAAATATTAAACGTTTATGAAAAATTCTCAAAAAATGCAGGAAAATAGCTTAAGATAAGCTTAATGCAGGAAAAATAAGAAGGGAAAAACTTGGCTTATAAATAAGCCCAGAATAAGCTAAAAAGGGCTTATGACTAAAATGAAAAAAAACAAGCATATAGATTAAATAAAGCACACTCTAACCAGAAAAGACCCAAGGGCGACTGGTTATTGAGTGTGTGCTTGAGGTGCTTGGGAAGGGAGAGGTCTGGGGTTCGAACCTCAGCCTCTCTCTTTTTGTAAAAACTTTTTTTTCTTTTTTTAAAAAACTTAATAAGCACACTAAAATAAGCAATATATATAAAAAAAACTTTTTAAAACCAACCAATAAGCTGCAAAAAGGCAAAAGTAAACAGACAGAATGCTTATTAAGCACTTTAAGGCTCAAATGGCTTGATTGTTTGGGATTTTTACACAAATAAGCAAGTGACAAACACAAATAAGCAAAAACAGAAGCTAGACTACACCTAATAAGCAAAAACAGACATAAACAAGCAAGGATTAAATACTACAAATAGCTAGAATAGACATAAGTATAAAAAAAAGGCTTTATTACTTAAAAATTTAAGCTAGGAAGCAATTAAGCACTAAACTAAAAGAAAATAAGTTAAAAGGGAACTAAGCTAACCTAATAAGCTAGTTCAAACATGAATAAGCCAAGAACTGCAAACCAATAAGCCAGGATAAACCATAAGCACTTAAGTCACAAAAATGCATACAAATGGGCTTGGGACAGCTTTTTGAGCTTAAAAATAAGTTACCTAGAAGATGACTTAAGCTTAAAGGCTTATAGAACAGCTTGTGGTCTCCTCATAAATGCTTGAAAAGACTAAGGTCACTAATCAAATAAGCAAAATAAGGAGGTGTCAAAAAGACTGCTAGCACCAGGGGATATTTTGGCAGTTTCTAAAGGTACACAAGTCAGCTTAGCAATAAGCTGGCTAATAAGCCTGAAATCTTAAAATAAGTTAAAACAAGATAACACAAGCTCCTAATGAACTTGTGTACAAAAAACTAAGAGCTAAGACACTACTTTACTATCTGATAACTTATCATAAAAATGGACATTTTTTAGAAGTTAAGAAAACTTTGACAGATTGGGTAAAACTCAAAAGGGTAATGCAAACTTGAACTTACTCTTACACCACTGAATTATAACACTAAAAGGATACCAAAAACACTGAGATAAGCACCTTGATCACAATTTTATAAATTAAGCTGATATGAAGGTCCTGATAAGCACACATTCAAACTAAGGATATAGAATACCTTACAAATGAATTTTTAAACTCTAACACCTTTTAAAACAGATTAATATTACTTAAGTTAGTTAGTTAAAACTGGCTTAGTTACATTAACCTATTGCAAAGACCATTTTGACCCATTTTAAGCATTGACCCAAACACCCCTTTCAAATTCTGATTTTCCATTCTAGACTTGAGCAAAGCTGTTTAAAGCAAATATTGTGAACACAGAAGTTAAGCCAGGTCTAAAAACACTTAAAAAGCAAAAGTTGATCCTGAATAAGCAGTTTTTAATAAGCAAATAATGTAAAGCACTAAAAAGCTACTAAAGGACAGTTTTGATGAAAAACTTAAACAATGGACTCTAAAACTGTAAACTAAGCATGAATAACAACAATAAGCATAAATAAGCTAATAAAAACAATCAATAAGCAATGAATAAGCCGTTGCACAGTTCTAATAAGCTAGAAATGAAAAAAAATGGGAAAATGGACTTACAAAACTTAATAAGCACACTAAAATAAGCAATATATATATAAAAAACTTTTTAAAACCAACCAATAAGCTGCAAAAAGGCAAAAGTAAACAGACAGAATGCTTATTAAGCACTTTAAGGCTCAAATGGCTTGATTGTTTGGGATTTTTACACAAATAAGCAAGTGACAAACACAAATAAGCAAAAACAGAAGCTAGACTACACCTAATAAGCAAAAACAGACATAAATAAGCAAGGATTAAATACTACAAATAGCTAGAATAGACAGAAGTAAAAAAAAGCTTTATTACTTAGAAATTTAAGCTAGGAAGCAATTAAGCTCGAATAAGCACTAAACTAAAAGAAAATAAGTTAAAAGGGAACTAAGCTAACCTAATAAGCTAGTTCAAACATGAATAAGCCAAGAACTGCAAACCAATAAGATAGGATAAACCATAAGCACTTAAGTCACAAAAATGCATACAAATGGGCTTGGGACAGCTTTTTGAGCTTAAAAATAAGTTACCTAGAGGATGACTTAAGCTTAAAGACTTATAGGGCTTATAGAACAGCTTGTGGGCTCCTCATAAATGCTTGAAAAGACTAAGGTCATTATGCCTTGTGCTCAAAACCAAGGCTTAATATGTGTCTACAAGCTCTAGCTTAAGCTAGTAAAACATATGAGCTCTTCCATTGTAAGCTCATCATCCAATAAGTAACTTTGGAGTGAATTTTTGGTAAAAAAAAGGCTTAAACCATACAAGCTATGGTAAGAGCTTGTATAATCCAAGTAAACAGCTTATATTAAGTATTTTAGACCTTAAATGAGCTTATGAAACATTTTCAACAACAATGGAACATAATTTGCAAAATCGGATTTTTAACTAAAAACTTCAACTTTCATTAAACTTTAAGAGAAATTACAATTCTTGAAAAAGGAAAGACAATTTAACTAAATAGGCTGGAAGTAAAAAAAACTGAAACTTAAATTAAAATTAAAACTAAGCTGCTGAAAAAAACTAGATGCCTCCAAGGGCTTAACAAGTGTCCTATTTATAGCAGTTTCAAACTAGGGTTTCTACTCTTGTCTTGTGCTTGTCATGTGAGAGAGAGTTCCAGCCTTGCTTCAATGTGTGCTTTCTCAGCTTCATCACAGCCTTTGATTTTTGTTTGGTGCCCAATCTTAAATCATACCCGTTGATTACTTGTCCTATTTCATGAGCCAATGACGTTTGTAAGGATTGCCAAGGTGTCAAGTACCCCTGTGAGGGTGGGGCTAGGCGGTGGTGTTATTTTTGGCCAGATGTGAACAGTAGTCGAGGTATGAGAGTGACAGGAAAGGGTGTTTGAGTTTTGGCGGGTTTTCCCCTTTGAGGGTTATAGCTGGTGTTGCAACACACGTCCTTGGTATGTTAACAACAGTTAAAAGGTATGGATTGGGCCATTTTTCATGTATTTTGGGCCGGATGTTGTTTAAAAGGAAATGGGCCTTTTGGTTAAACATTAGGTTTTAAGTCTTCATATGTATGCTTAATGGGCTAACCCGGCCTATCAGATGGGATCGGGTTTGACCCATTAAGTATTCTTCGATGTCGGCTTGACTTTGACTGTTGACTTTTTGCAATTGACCATTTGGTTGACTTTTGTTGACTTTGGCTTTGATTTGACTTTGTCTTTTCCACGCTTTTCCATTCCGTGCTTGGTTTTGTCTGTTTTTGCTTGATTTTTCGTCCTTTTTTCGGATATCCGTTTCCTACACAATATAAATGCAAACATACAAATACAAAGTATTTTTGGTACGTTTTTTTGTCATTTTAGCTCGTTTTTAATGGTAAAAGGTATGTGTAATTAAACACATACCAAAAATCCCCCATACTAGGACATTGCCGTATCCTCAAGCAATGCTATGAAGTAAGCACTTAGAAAACTAAGAATCTCGATCCCCCTCGACTAATAATCTTGAAAAGTAGAAAAGTGTTCATCAAGGGAATTAAAGACTCATAAGTTTCGAAAAGCTCCGTTTTTACCATTTTTAAATATATACACTTATTCCTACACATATTTTTGTATTTTTCATTTTTCTCATTTTTTTGTAGTTTTCATATGAAGCAACTAACTAGAACGTTTGACTTTTGTTATTTTATAACTTTAAGGGATCATAGAACAAGATGCATTTCGATCCGAGAATGCCCCAAAAAGGATAAATTCATCGTTCCTGACTTTTTACTTATTCCAAACCAAGCTTAAAACAAAATCATCGTTAATTATGAATTAAGATGCTAACACTACTCATATTTGCAACTTGTAGACTTTTCACTCCCGACAATTATTATATTTAGGTGACTGTGCCATTTTGAATTTCAACCATGGATCAACGTTTTTTATGCAAAATTCTATGCTTCACGTTCCACCCGAGAATATTGAGTTTGAAGGCGAGATCATCCCATGTAGCGACTTTCGTCTCGGCACATCCCAACCTTGCGGCTAAGTGACCAGGCTTTTGACACCTCACAGAGACTAGTATCGGGACTCACGGACCTTAGGTTTCAAAAACTCTCAGGTTTTCCGTATATACATAGCTTATAAAATAGAATAGCCAAAGTTCAAAAGCATATTTGAATTTAACAAAAAGAGATCTTTTATTTATTAATTCACACTTAATATTAAACACTTATGCAATTGTAACCCTCGACCTTTTAGAAGGCTGCAACATCGGTTGTGAGCCGGCAAGATCGGTTTTTGTGAGCATGGCAAGATGCACAACAACTTTTATCGGCTCAGATTATTATTCTCTACAATGGGCTTTCTTTGAAGACTGCAACATCGGTTGTGAGCCGCCCAGATGCAGTAAACATTTTTTTCCAGCCCACAGTTTTAATAGTTATTCTTCATCTATATATATATAATATATATAATATATTATATATAATATATTATATAATTTAATATATATATATATACATATATATATTTTTTCTTTTCATTTCTTCATTTTTTATATCACGATATACAGAGAAGACTTCTTTTTGAAAAATTTAAGTATAAATTTGAACTAGGACTAAAATTGTTATTGACTATATCTCAAAAATTTGTTGATTTAAGTTTAGTTTTCAAAGATAGCACGTATTATTAGGTTAAGAGCTTATGGGAGAAAAAACAACAAATTACACACATGAGCTCTTAAGATTTCCAAATAATCCTTGTTTAGCATCCAACTCATAATTAACTCTATCATTTTTCGTTCTTCGCAAATATTCGCGAACGCTTAGCCTAAAAGTTAAGGAACAAGCTAGAGCTCAACACGCTCGATCGGGTCAAAATTTACTCTTATTCTACCCAGCAGGAAAGTCAAAATTATGACAAAACACTTATTTTATTTTTGAATTTTTTTTTCATTTTTTTTAAATTTTGGTGGTAAAAACGGGATTACGTGAGAACAACGGCTCCAGACACAATCAAATCGAAGATCCCCCCATACTAGAATGAAACATTGTCCTCAATGTTTTTACGAATGGTCTCTACGTAAATCCTAAGCCGTTTATGAATTATGCTTAAAGATAAACGTTAGTCGATAAGATTAGGATATTGGGATTCCCAAATGAAGCCGAGGATTGTGAAGCTCTTGTGATCGAAGGATAAATACCGCGAGCACGAGAGGCTTTAAAAATCCAGGACATCCTGGACAATACATCACAAAATACAAAACATGGAAAAGGTAGAGGCAAGCCTCCTTGTAACACCCCCAAAATGAGTCGCAGCGGAATATGGCTCCGTTTCTTGAGATCCTTATGAAACATGTACTTGTTTAAATCATAACTTGTTTAAATCACAGTTTATATAAATTATTTTTATAAAATTAAATACATGTACTTGTTTAAATCATAACTCGTTCGTTATAGCTCCGTTTCTTGAGATCCTTATGTCCTTGGATTAGTATTAAGAAAATTTATCAAAATATTATATTTATAAAATTTAAACCACTGATGAACAGTAGCTTTTACTATTCATAACAGTTTATAAAAATTGTTTTTATAAAATTAATTATATATATCTTGTAAACTACGTAACTAGTTCGTTATAATTCCGTTTTTCGAGTTCTTTATGTCCGTGGGTTCGTATTAAGGAAAATTATCAAAATATTATATTTATACAATTTATACCCCTGATGAAGAGTAACTTTTACTGTTCATCACAGCTTATAAAACTATTTTTATAAAGTTAATAATACATAACTTGTAAATTCCATAACTTGTTCGTTATAATCCCGTTTTTCGAGTTCTTTACATGCTCCTTATAAAGAACACTATTTTTATAAAATATAAAACATAGGGTTTATAATTCGAATTCCAACAGTAGGTAATTAAATAAAATTAGGGTTTTCAATTTAGTTTGTTTACAATCATTTATTTAAAGAACCTTGCACTTTTATTTTAACCAAGTGTCCTGTACCGTATTTTTACATGTTATTTAGTCCTTCTAATTTGTCAATGTCACTTTGTCCATATGAAATCATTCATATACTTTATATAACTTTAAAATAAAACTAGGGGTGATTAAACTATGCAACAAATATGTATACAATAGAAATAAATAAACGTGTATTAAAAAACTTTAAACTAGTCATTATAGAAATCATGTAGGATGATGAACACAAGATGTAAACCCCAAACAAGCACTTCAAAACAAAAACCCTAATAAAGAATAAAACTAATTTGTTTTCTTGATTAATCCTAGTTAAACCGGATTCCAAGCTTTCACCCCAACACTTGAGTAGTCTTAGGTAACTTAGATATTAACATTGAATGCTTGGAATAACCTTGGTTGTAAAATTAAAATGAAACCTAAAAATAAAAAGATGCCGTGGTTTTGAGTGAAATAGGGAGAGAGTTTGCTTTGATTTTTCTTGTAGGAATGCAAGAGTATAATATGAACCTAGGGCTTTCTTTATATAGTGCTTAGGAAACCATGAAACAACCTTAACTTGAAACCATGGGAGCAAATGGTTTAAAGGACAATAGTGTAAGAGCTCTCCTCCTCCCTAGGAGGAGGGTACAAGTGATGAGACAATTACTAGAAACATGGGTCAAAGGTACACTTTGTGTAAGGTTTAACATGTAAAGGAAAAGGATTAAATGAAAGTGTTGTGTATTATTTCTTGTGTAGAAGCTCAAGTCCGGTTTTGAGATGATGTAAGTGAGGAAAATAATTAAATTTTGGGTATTGGGTATAAACGTGGGTATTTGTTTAAGTGTAGATAGGTAAAGGTGCTTCCGGGTACGACCGAATGTAATTTATTGCGAAACGTAAGCGTTTTACGTAACCAACAAAAATAAATTAGTAATGCTATAAATTATACTCCCTAATAATCAATATAAACTTGCTTGATGTTAACTTTTATTCCGTTTGGTGTCAGTTTACATTGATCGTTGAGTTTTAGTTTACGCGATTTAACTATAAGATAATAATTAAAAGCGAACGCGGTTAAAACTCTAAATAATAAATAATGGACATTTATTAAAGTTGAAAATAACTGAAAACTGAGAAATTGTTACAGTATCCACACCCGTTAGGCCAGAGCCTTGGTCCCATAAGGCTCAAGATGCAAATTCTTAGGAGGGTGTGGTTTTTGTGAAGAGGTGCGGATGCTCAGTACAAGGTACTGCTTCCTTCCATGGTACTGCTACCTCTCAAGGGACTGCTGAAATACAAAGGACTGCTGACTTCCAAGGTACGGCTGAACCTCATGATACTGCTTCTATTCGAAAGTACTGCTCATTATGCTCAAAGTACTGCTCGTTGTGAAAGTACTGCTGTTATGTTCGAAGGTACTGCTAGTTTCATCCGAGAAGTTAGTTTATACTGCTAGCTTTGTTCGATATCGGACAGAGCGTAATTTTTGGTTCTCGGATGTGAAGACGATATCGTACAGTGCATATTTTGGTTGGATTTGAATTCCAAATGCTTCATTTAAGGGAATGATAATAATGGCTCGTATTTGGAGATTTATTGAAGAGGTGGATTATGAGTAAATCGAAAATATTCTTATTGATGTCGGTAGTTGAGTTTCACAGGTGCGTGTCTTATCATATCTTAAAGTTGTGGTTGGCTTTTAAGTTACTTTTTTTTTTATTGTGCTACAATGGTGTGGTCAGAAGACGTGGACGAATCTAGCAAGGGTGTGTGATTTTTTTATGGCTGGTAATGCTCACACTTGCTATCACTTTTAAGAGAGTTATTTGTTGTGCTAAGTGTCTCATATTGATGAGGATTTTGTCAAGAGGTGGGCGTCACTTATATTTCATAGATTTACTTTAAGTTCGACCTGTCACGTGGATTGTGCATGACATAAGTCACATGTTTAGGAGATTCAATTTGCTTCAACAATTTGTTATACTCGGTTTTCTTCATCAGTAATCATTACATAGAGCCTACATAGTTCGAGATTCAAGAGATGGTAAACATATGGGTTTCAGGGGAAGCTTATTGTTTAAATGGTTTTCCATCTACATGGCCACATTGAGGGGAAGTGTTTTCAAGTTGCCTTATATACTGAAGGGACCTCCTTTGGATGATTACAAAAAGGGGAGAAGATACAGAAGATTCGTGATTTGCAAATTTGTATTGTGGTGACATGTTTCAAGAAGATCTTAAGTCAAGGGGAAGTATTGTTTCATTCAGGGAGATGATTACATCTTAACTTCAGGGGAAGCTTAGGCTTTATGATGAAGTTCGTGCAAGAACATTATTTGTTTTGTCATCATCAAATAGGGGAAGATTGTTGGGAATTATAGATTTGATGAGACAAAAGAACAAAAGAATGAAACAAAGATGGACTTAATCGGACCGATTGGGAAGTTAAAAGATGTAACTTAAAGATATGGACTTAATGATTGGGAAGTTACAAAATGTAAACTTAATGATGGGTACTTAATGTTAAATAATAGCTAATGATGGACTTAATGATAATTAATAGCATTAATGTGTTTGATTAGAATTCTTTGTAACGTCTTATGCTCTCTCCTTATATAAAGAGACATAGACTCATAGGTTTTAATATCCATCCACAATGTAGTCGACTAAATTATTAGGGTTTCTAGGCGTATGGGTCATGTGTAAACGCCTAGAGTTAGTTAGTTAGTTAGTACACCATAGTAGTTGGTGTAGCCCCATGTTATAGGTTGGGGTAAATAGAAATCGTTCAATGAAAAACCTCGTTCAATAACAATTATCTTTGTTTAATTCCGCTGTGCATAATTGTTAAGATTGTTATTGGTAAAACGATCCTAGATGAGTTTAAAACGATCTTAACATCTTGTAGGATCGATATTCCTTAATGAAACACTGATATACTGTCAACTATGCGGAATCTAGTTGGCAGTACTTAAGAAGAACACACAATAGTTTCTCAAACGATTTCTTTTATAAACCTTTTGAATCTGCCTAACTTGCAGATCCCTAATACAATACTAATAATTCTTAACTCGTGTTTTTCTATATATTTGTTCTATATTCTAATATCTTCCTAGAGATCCTTTTATAAACATAAGGATAACCTCTAGTAGATGTACAGTCCTTGTATATCATAAACTCTAATCAATACTAATCATTAAACTAACTGTTACAAGATAATTACTAACTGTTTAAATGATAATCGTTTAAGATTCCTTTATCCACGGCAGTACTTCGATCTTTGACTGGCAGTACTTTGACTTTCTACTTAGCAGTACTTTGATCTTTCATTTAGCAGTACTTTGACCTTTTGACTTGTATTCCCCAACAATCCTCCCCTAACTTGCTATTTACTACTTGCTTGACTTCAAGTTTCTTGATAGTTGGTGTTCTTTGTTCAGCATCAGTCTGTCTTGTTATTGTAGCAATACTAGTCTTTAATCTTTTAAGCTTCATCCTTTGAGCAGTATCTTGTATACAATCTGTTTGAGTATCTGGAAATGAAACCTCTTATCTTGAACATACACACTTCTTCAAAATTCTTTGTCTTTGCACCAAACAGATTGTTCTTCTCAGCAACAGATTTTTTTCAGGACAACATAAGGGATTTTTATGGCTTTACCAAGTAGCCATTTCACTTCTTGGGGATAGTCAGTTTCTTTGGTACCTAGAAAGGTAATAATCCATGATGAACTGAAAATCACTTCAACACTCAGAACATGAAATTATAGTGTGTTGAATACAATATGACTTTTCGAATGTCATTAACAAACCATTAAACGGATTTGATAAGTCTTTTACCCTGTAGCCGTTTGCTCAGGAATAGCCAACTCTCAGTAATTAAAAATTGGTGTGTTTGAGTACCATATAGTTTTGGCAAATATTAAAGCTATCAAAGGATTTGAGTTCTCTTTACCAAAAAGCCGTTTGCTTTGATTAGCAATCATTCAGGTAAATACCTGGTGTATGATCACCATACAATTTTTGGTAAATGTCAACCATCCAACAGATTGAGAGGTCTTTACAAAAAAACTGTTTGATTTGGATAGTCAATTTCTTTATGGTTTGTAAGACCATGGTGAATTGATTACATTTGCTGTGTGGTGGTTAACATACACTCAATCCCTTAAAAACAGTTTGATACTCAAAATATCTGTGCTTAAATCTTTTTAGCACCTCAAATTCATCACCATATTAATACTTCGCAAAAAAAACTTTTTAACTAGCAGTACCTCATCAAGGTGACTGTTTGCTTTTACATAGCAGTACTTTAGACAAAGTACTACTTTGTTCAACAGTTAGTCTGTTTATCCAAGTAAGATATATATAAAGAATATCTTTTGATTATAAAAATAACCAGTTGTTTAAGATTGTCACCATCGTCAGTTGTCCACAAGATGAATAGATGTATCAGAGTAATGGCTATCTCACTCTCATCTTCAACTTATGATTTCCCATTCAGTCTGATTTCTTCACAGTTCATCATCACTTAAAAAGTCAATCATCTTTGACTTTATACCTCCCCTTAAGAATAGCATCAAATCTTCTTTCAAAGTCCATACTTTACAAGCAATCCTCCCCTTAAATGTAGCTATGGGATCATCATGACAATTTAACTACCAAAGAGTTTGAACCCTTGACCCACAGTTAATTCTAAGACTTTGTAATCCTTGAAATCTGATAGTTTGTCCTTGTCTCCTGTCATACTTCCAGAGCAACCACTATCAATAATAGCATGATCTTTTAGTTCATCTTCTGGATTGACCTGCACACACAATTAAAGGAGTTAAACTCTTTAGGAACCAAAGTCAGTACTGACTTGTAATTTCCAAATGGAGTTACATACTCAAATTTCTTGAGTTTGTAAGATCCATTATTCTTGTGCCTATGATCTAGATAAGCTCCCTTTGGTCTCCATGGAGTTACATACTCAAATTTCTTGAGTTTGTAAGATCCATTATTCTTGTGCCTATGATCTAGATAAGCCCCCTTTGGTCTCCATGTTTGTGTTGGACTTTGTCTTGTTTATCAATGTATTATTAAAAATATATAATTTAATATTTTTATTGATTATGTATTGATATTATTTAATTAATTTAATTGTTTTATAAAATAATGTATAAAAGTAAAAATAGTGCACAAGGTTTTATAAACCTCGTATCTTTATCGTTTTAGCTCCGTTTTACGCGTTTCTTATGTCCACGGTTTCGTATTAAGAAAATCTATCAAAATTTTATAGTTATTATATGGTTAAATATTGTTATGAACAGTAACAGTAGGTAAAAGTTTATAAAAATACTTTTATACATTTAATTATTGTAAACTTAAAAGTGTCATATCTTTTTCGTTATAACTCGGTTTTGCAAGTTCCTTATATACTTACGATCCTTATGATAAGTACTAATTAAATAAAACATAAAATATACATGTTATTTGACGAAATCAAACAGAATGTATAAAAATAGTTTGTATGATTATGTTTTATAAAACAAGTTTTGTACTTCCATTTATTAGGAGCTTTTGTACAAATCTTTTACCAAGTTTTCTACCATATATCTTACATATTTTAAGTAATCTAAAAGTCCATAACAATTGTCCAAATGAAATCCATGTCCTCATGATCTTTTTATAGATAAACTTGTTATTAACTTTCAATCCAAAATAATTTACAAACTAAACTCATAAATCAACAAGTACTTATATTAAGTGTGTACTTCCATTTCATGTATTATTTCATCATTATACTTATAAAATTTGAATTATAATGCACTTGTAATATCTCACAATTTCATGAAAATAAGCTAGGTGGTGTTTAACATATATAACAAACATGTAAAGTAAGAATTATGAATAAATAGAAATGTGACATGTTAAATAGACCTTATAGAAATGTAGAGGATTGAAGAACACAAGCTTTTACTTAAGCTTAAACCCAAAGAATCAATCACAAGATCAAACCCTAATTAGGAAAACCCTAATTAGTTTCTTGTATGATTCTTGATAAATCACCAACCCAATGCTTCTAATACACTTGAATGATCTTAAATATACGTGGAATGAATGCTTGAGTGCTTGCAATACTTGTAGAATAAATTTTATGCAAAACCCTAGCTCAATATTTTGGAGTTGTGGGTTTGAGTGGTGTTAGGAGAGTTCTTGCTTGATAATTTGTTAGTGAATGAGAGTGTGAGAGTTAAATGAACATAGGACTTGCTAGTTATAGAAAGATGGTATCAAAACAACCTAAGATTAAACCATGGGATGTGTAGTGGTTTGAAGTACAAATGCAAAGAGCTCTCCTCCTCCCAAGACCCTTACATGGCTGAGATTGGAGTCTAGGGTACATGTGATGTGCTAATTTATGGATACATGGGATTTAGGGTACATAAGTGTAAGGTTATGAGTTGTAAAGGTAAGAGTTAGTGGGTTTTATGGATTTATTTCTTATGTTTTCACCTATACCCGGCCATATGCACTTAATAAGTGATAAAATGATTAAATTTTGTGTATTGGGTATTTAATGATGAGCACACACACACACACACACACACACTGACTTGCTTTTGTAGATCATGGAATAGTCAAAACAACCTTAAACTAAAACCTTGGACTTATAGTGGTTTAGGGTACATGAGAAAGAGCTCTCCTCCTCCCCATGCACCATGACTGGCCAAGATATGATCTAGGGTACACATGATGAGACAATTACTAGATATATGTGATCAATGGTACTTGTGTAAGACTTATGAGTTGTAAAGGTATAAGTTTAGTGGGTTTTGATTTTATTTCATATGTATGCATACTAGATCCGGCCATAATGTTTATTTGGTGCATAAATAAGTTAATTTTTGTGGAGTGGGTAATAAAAGTGGTATTTGTTGAGTATAATAGGTATTGGTCTTCCGGGGTATGCCCAATGTAAGTTATTGCGAAACGAAGCGTTTTACGTAACCAACAAAAATAAATGTATAAAAGTTGAATTATACTCTAAATAAATCAAATACTACTTGCTTGATGTAAACTTAACTTGGTTGGTGTCCGTTTAACATTGAACATGATTTTTAGTTTAGCGATTTAACTTAAGATAATAATTAAACGAACGTGTAAAATTCAAAAAATAAGTTATAGAGATTAATTGAGTCCGGAAATGACCTAAAATAACGGATTGTTACAGTCTTCCCTCGTTAAAGGAGCCTTGTCTGCAAGGCTCAAGATGCGGCACTTGTCGAGGGTGCGGTTTTTGTGAAGAGTTGCGGATACTTCTTTCGGAACTGGTCTTCACGTTCCCAGGTGAACTCAGGACCTCTCCTGGAGTTCCATCGAACTTTGATGATGGGAATACGGATTCACTTTAATCGCTTGACTTCACGATCCATTATTTCCACTGGTTCTTCAACGAAGCGGAGTTTATCATCGATGTGTATTTCATCTAACGAAACTGCCAAAGGCTCGTCAGATAAACACTTCTATAGATTGGATACATGAAACGTGCTATGAACCCTGCTTAACTGTTGAGGTAGTTTGATTCTATAAGCAACGATTCCCACTTTGGCTAACACCTTGAAAGGTCCAATATATCTCGGGTTCAACTGTAAAACCTTTAACATAACTCGGTCACCAACTTGAAATTCTAAAGGCTTACACCTCACATTAGAGTAACTCTTTTGGCGATCACGAGCGGCTTGAATTCTCTGCTTGATTTGGACAATCTTCTCTGTTGTCTCATGAATAAGTTCTGGACCGGTGAGTTGAGCGTCTCCGACCTCAGCCCAACAAACAGGTGAACATTTCCGGCCATAAAGTGCCTCGAATGAGGCAGCTTTAATACTAGCATGATAACTATTGTTGTATGTAAATTCAATCAGCGGTAAGTGTCCTTCCCAACCATTCTCAAAATCTATCACGCAAGCGCGTAACATATCTTTAAGAGTTTGAATGGTTCTTTCGCTTTGTCCATCAGTCTCTGGATGGTATGCCGTACTCATATCTAGTCGAGTACCCATATCCTTCTGAAATGACCTCCAAAAATTTGACGCAAATCTAGGGTCGCGGTCACAAATGATTGAGACTGGTATTCCATGTCACGTGACTACTTCTTTCAAGTATAGTCTCGCTAGCTTGTCCATAGGGTCAGTTTCCCTCATTGGTAAAAAGTGTGCAGACTTGGTGAGTCGGTCTACAATTACCCATATGGTATCGTTTCCTCTTTGTGTCCTTGGGAGTTTGGTGACAAAATCCATGGTGATATTGTCCCACTTCCATTGAGGAATCTCTAGTTGCACCAATAAGCCAGATGGTTTTTGGTGTTCGGCTTTGACTCTTAAATACGTCAAACACTTGCTAACATAGGTGGCAATGTCGGCTTTCATGTTGGGCCACCAGTATAATTGCTTCATGTCTTGGTATATTTTATCAGAACCCGGATGAACAGAATATTTTGACTTGTGAGACTCATGCATAATTAGAGTCCTTAGACCACCATAGCATGGCAACCAACTCCTGTTATTAAAACACAGTGTTCCATCCGTACGCGGTTCCAATTTCTCCTTCCTGGGCTTTTCTAGGTCCTTTGAATTCTCAATAAGCATACCTACGACATCTTCAGACTTGAGGTTTTCTGGTTTTCTTGCCTCAGTCTAGGCCTCCAAAATCTGCTTGGGAAGATCCAAACCAATAGTCATGACTAAGGCTCGAACCCGCAGTGGTTCTCGTTCTTTCATGCTTAAAGAGTCAGCTACGACATTCGCTTTCCCCGTGTGATAACGAATTTCACAATCGTAAACACTGAGCAATTCTAACCAACGGTGTTGTCTCATGTTCAATTACTTCTGATCGAGGATGTGTTGTAAACTTTTATGGTCGGTGAACACGGTGCATTTTGTTCCGTACAGATAGTTCCTCCAGATCTTTAGAGCAAACACTACTGTTCCTAACTCCAAATCATGAGTGGTGTAATTCTTCTCATGAATTTTTAGTTGTCGTGATGCATAAGCAATAACCTTTTCTCTTTGTATTAGTACAGCGCCCAACCCTTTGATCGAAACATCACAGTAAATGATAAAGTCTTCACTTCCTTCGGGTAAAGCCAGAATTGGTGCACTACACAACTTCTGCTTTATCAATTGAAAAGCTGCCTCTGCTTTGTCACCCCAATCAAACTTGACCTTCTTTTGAGTAAGCTTGGTCATTGGCTTGGCGATCTTTGAGAATCATTCAATGAATCTCTGGTAATAACCGACAAGACCTAAAAATTGACGAATCTCCGTTGTAGTCTTGGGAGATTCCCATTCTTTAACGGATTCAATTTTGGCGAGATCCACGTGAATACCCTGACTGTCAATCACGTGACCAAGGAACTGTACTCTAGGAATCCAAAATTCGCATTTAGAGAATTTGGCATACAACTGATCCTTCTTTAGCAACTCCAAGATTAACTTAAGATGCTCTTCGTGCTCTTGCTTGTTCCTTGAGTATATCAGAATATCGTCAATAAAGACAATCACGAATTTATCCAAATATGGTTTGCACACCCGGTTCATGAGATCCATAAATACAGCAGGTGCGTTAGTCAAACGAAATGGCATAACCAGAAATTTATAATGTTCATATCGAGTTCTAAACGCGGTCTTTGGAATATCTTCTCCACGCACCCTTAGTTGATGATAACCTGATCTCAAGTCAATCTTTGAGTAGACGCTCGAACCTTGTAGTTGATTGAACAAATCATCAATCCTTGGAAGCCTTGGAAGCGTAATGGTTCCTTCAACCGTCAGCTTATTCAATTCCGGTAATCAGATCACATCCGGAATGATCCATCCTTCTCCTTGACAAACAAGACCGAAGCTCCCCAAGGTGAGGAACTGGGTCTTATAAAGCCTTTGTCAGAAAGTTCTTTCAGTTGGTCCGAGAATTCTTTCATCTCAGATGGAGCTAATCGATAAGGTGCCGTGCCACAGTGGCAGCACCAGGGGTCAATTCAATTTGAAAATTTAACTAATCGGGTTGGTGGAATACCACGGCAATTCCTCAAGTGAGAATACCACAGAAAGTTTTGAACTATTGGTACGACTTGCAAGTCGCTTCTTCTTTGACTTGTTCTTCTGTCATTTTTGGGGTAACATGTGCCAAAAAGATAGGACAACCCTTCAGCAAATACCTTTTATGTTTTTGGTCGCAGCTGATTTAATCGGGACTCGTATCCGTTTGTTGCTTTCCGTCCCTCCGTTGTTGCTTCCGTCACCATGGAAAATTAAAATTTCGTCTCCAAAGGGAACACGAACGAGTTTCTCATCACAAACGATTTCGGCATGATATTTAGCTAACCAGTCCATACCGATAATGATGTCAAAACTACCCATCTCTACGGGCATCAAGTCGATGTTGAATGGATGATTTAGTAAATTCTGTAATGGCGAGCAAATTCGATAGCGAATTGTCCTAGGACAGCTAGTGATGTGTCTCGGCTTTTCGGCTTAGGATTTGGTATAAGATGATGTTGACTTTACAGTAAGATGGAGTAAAGGTCTACTTAGTTGCTATGGTTACTAATTCGGTTTCCTAAAGTAAACGCGTTTTACGAATACGCACACAAAACTTTGTTCTTCAAGCATATCAGTAGAAATTTTGAATTTTGACAAGAGTTTTAAGGTGACTACTCTCAGCATGGCGTGGTCCTTCCTGAATTATACATAGGTGATCAGGCTATGTATATTTGAGGGCTAACGATGCGATGCTTATTTTCGTCAAAATTGTGTTATGTATAAAGAAGTATCACAGAGTTTTATAAGATGACAAAATGATTCACAAGGTGGATGTAAGGTTGTTGATAGGATGACAGTGAAATGGTTTGCGAGAAATCGTATGATGGTTTACAAGACAATAGCTAGATGACTCACGGGGTGACAATAAAATAATTTATGTGATGAAAAATGGTTTCATAAGGTAAGAACAAGATAATTCATGAAATGATAGTACCGTAGTTTTTAAGATGATTGTAAAATGGTATATAAGATGTCGAGAAGGTAATTTATAAGGTATTCGTGAAATGATTGAGAATAGTTTATAAAATATTAGTTTATTGAATGATGGTAAGATAATTTGTCAACGATAGTAAAATGGTTTATAAAATGATAGTTTATCAATCGATAGTAAGGTAGTTTGTTAATGACATCGACTTTGTTTATGAGGCGATACTAAAATTGTTTATGAGATGGTATCAAAATCATTTTCGATGGAATCACGTGACAGTTCATAATGTAATAGTAAGAAGTTTATGTTGTCGTAACAAATTGTTTATGAATCTATAACAAAATAGTTTTAAAAAAATTGACCATGGAAATAGTTTATGAGGGACAACAAAGTAGTTTATTGTGTGATAGTGATACGTTTCATAAAATCATAATGTCTTAGTAAGTGGTTTGCATGAATAAATAGAGAGTTGAAATAAAATTGACGAAGTTTTCATAATACCATAATTTGATAGATAATTGGGTTCATTGTTTTCCCTTCCAAAATACTACATGTTTTCTTAATACTACAAATCTCCAAGACAAGCTAGTACATAAATCCCGAAGCAAGATGTCTATGAGTGTTGTCCAAACTGACTGGTTACGAGCTCCTTGAGTTTCCTGAAGTCCTCTCGGTCCTGACGCTGGGACTCCTGAACCGCAGCCAACTGCTGCTCCATCTTAATACGAACCTGTCTCTCACGGTCACGAGTAATCTTCCCGATTGCCTTCGTAGTCTTAATCCTAGCGCGCAATGAAGCATTCTCTGCCTCAGCAATGTCTACTCTAAATCTCAGAGCCGTCAGCTCCTCCTGTATGGGCACTCCTAATAAATGTTTTTGTATGCCTCGTATAGCATCCCCGTGTTGGGCTTGTGTCCTCACAACGGCCGCTGCAGAAAAAGCAACTGCAGCGACGGGCTCTGGGTGAATGATATCCACCCTGATATTGATCGGATCCCCAAGATTCTCCTCAGCATGGACAGGAATAGTGGGTGCAGTCATAACTTACACAAGCAAGAGTTTATATAAATCGTCTTTATATGAAACCATGCAGGATGCGTGTAGTATGAAAGTAAACACGATGCAAGATAATGCATGGTGAGTGAATATGCGCACATGGCAAGGATGAAAATGTGATATGGCAAAATGGAATGCATCATGGTATGAATGGAAAAATGTATATGAAGTTTCATCCAAGGACAAATCATGACACTCCATGATTACAACATATATGTAAGGTGAGACCACGTCATGCAGAGATATAAGATAACAGCAACCATGGCATAAATAAATCCACATCATACAGTAGCATGATCATAACCAACAGCGTAGGTTAATACTTTGATACACTCGTTTTTCCCGAGTTAAAGAGTACAAAGCTTTTCATTAACTGCTACTAACGAGTATTACTCAAAGTTTAGTGGGGATATATAAAAACAAGCTACACTAACAAATCTATTTATCTATGGGCCAGGGTGCCTCTCAAGATTCTAGATGCTAGACTCTTATGTTATCTTTAAGTTATATTCTCTAGTGGTGGTGGTAATGATGAAGGTACTGCAGCAGCAAACTCGGTAATGCATGCCTCAGCAGATGGTGATCGTAGAGTATGGTGTTAAATAGACATCTGTTACTGTACCGGGATTTTGGTCTTCAGAAAACAGGTTGATTATGGTATGGAGAGGTTGAGTGGTGTAGAAGCAAGAATCACTAGTCTCAAAAATGCCTCTGTATCTTAGCTTGAGGGTCAAGTCTATATAAGTACAACTGAAGGGTCGGCGGAGCTGGTGCTCCTCCTCCTCCTCGTTCTCTCGTCCTTCACAACATTATCATCATCGTTGTCATCATCAGATTACTCATTATCTCCTCCGTCGACAGGATGGTCAACAGGATCCTCCTTAGGGTCCTCCTCATCCTCCTCCGGATCGAAGTCAACAATGTAGCTCGGTGATAGGGCTGTAGGTGGGCATCCGCGGGTAGAGGTTGATCCCCATTTGTGCTCTGGCTCCTCATCAGAGCTCACTGTGAATCTCTAAGTCTCAAAATTAATATTGACGGGCGTGTAGGTATACCGTTCGATGGTGAAAACATAGACCGTTTCAAACGAGCAAATTAACTTATATAAGTATATTATATAAGACGTATGGTAAATTTGAATATGCGCTCTATGGCCATAAATGAATGATGGTAGTGATCATATTCGATACTTAATATTTAGGTTGCGTTTAAGACTACGAGCTTATAGTGCTTACACTTGCCTAAGGAAATGTTCCCCTATTTTATATAAATAACCTTTATAATTAATTGTAGAGTATGTGCGAAAGATTTACCAAGACTCATCTTTGTATATATAAATAAGACCCTCATAGTAACGTACGTACTATAATATGAACACATATATGAATCATGTAAGCATCTAGTAAAACTAACTAATGCAAACAACTAGTGTATGTATGTCCCGTTAAAACCCCTTTGTATGAATGCAATGTTTGAAAACGGTTATAGTCCAGCAAAAACATTTGACCTGGTTCTCTATAACCTTGGCTCTAGATACCAATATGTAACACCCCCAAATAGGGTCGCAGCGGAATAATGTGTCCGGGAGCGTTACTTCATAGATCAATAGCACAAGATATGAGAACGACCTCTAAAAGAGTCGTTTAAAAATACGATACATTGGATTTATTGAAATTGTTTGATACAAAGCACAACGGCTTAAATTGTTCAACATTTGATAACAAGTATTTTAGATCAAAACAAATATCCCTAGATGTAATGACTCCAAATCTTTTATGCATGACTCCCCAAAAGAGTATCCCCAATGTATCCTTAGCACCTCGTGCCTCATTGACCTGAGAAAACATGCTTTAAAACGTCAACATAAAGTTGGTGAATTCATAGGTTTATGTAAATATAATGTAGGACCGCAAGATTTCCCCGTGATTATGCAACCTGTACACCCATCACAAAATGTATTTACGTTTCCCTAAGCTCATGACACTGAAGCTCGACATGTATGAATGCAATATAAATATTGCCACATTGCCCGTGATGATGTTCAACCATTAAACATCCAAAATCCGACATGGTATACTTACGTTGGTTCACTCGTGACACCAGTGTGAGCTACTCACCCGGATGCGGGAGGTCAATCCCAAATAGGATCTATTGATAACATTACGCTCACACAAAAGTAATTGGACAGTTTCAAGATAATGGGCCAGTATAATCATGGATAAAAATGTACACTTGCGTCTATTTGTAAAACGATTGCATGTTTCTTCACCATAGTTTGTAAATCATTTGATATTTAGTAGAACAAGAGTATGAACTCACCTTAGTGAATAAAACTAATGTATATGAATTAAGGGAATGGAAGCGTTCACGGATAAGACCGAATGCAACCTAACTAAATTATTGGTGTATAGTACATTGTACTTAATAATACTGCATCACATGTTATATAGTTACACCACCACCTAATAGTTTTTGTTTAGTTTAAAATATTGAAATAATAATCAAATCGTACTTTATCAAATAACTGCATATGTATTTGTACCCGTAAAGTAAAGTGTTGTTTTTGTCCCACAATTGATTGTTTGTTAATAATACTTGTTTTAATATTATTATTGATTATATAATGATATTATATAATCGGTTTGATTGTTTTTATAAAATAGTGCACAAAAGTAAAAATAGTGCATACGGTTTTATAAACCTTATATCTTTATCGTTTAAACTCCGTTTTTACGTTACTTATATCCATGGCTCCGTATTAAGAAAATATATCAAAATAATATATTTATAATATTTATGCCCCTGATGAACAATAGTTTTAATTGTTTTTATAAAATTATATAAAACTACTTTTATATAATTAATCGTCGTAACCTTTCAAAAGTCATAACTTACTCATATTTAATCCGTTTCGCTTGTTTTTTATATTTATGGATTCTATTAAGAAAATATATCAAAATATTATAGTTATTATATGGTTAAATACTGTTATGAACAGTAACAGTAGGTAAAAGTTTATAAAAATATTTTTTATAACTTTAATTATAGAAATCGTATTTTAATTGTATCTCGATCGTTTTAATTCGGTTTTTAGTGATTCCTATGTCCATGTCTTCGTAATTAAAACCTCTATTTAGAAAAATTATTCTCCAAAAGTTTACTGTCATGAACAGTAACTTATTTTTATAAATTTAATTTTATAAAAATACTTTTTAACTTAAACTTGTAAATAACGTATCATCTTCATTTTAAATCCGTTTTTTGAGTTTCTTACATGTTTGGATTCGTCATGAAAAGTACTACCTTTATAAAATATCCCCCTTAATAGATCAGATCTGAAACAGTGAACATTTTTATAAAATAATTTTTATAAAAATACTTTTATACATTTAATTATTGTAAACTTAAAAGTGTCATATCTTTTTTGTTATAACTCGGTTTTTCAAGTTCCTTATATGCTTATGATCCTTGTGATAAGTACTAATTAAGTAAAATATAAAATATATATGTTATTTGACGAAATCAAACATAATATATAAAAACAGTTTGTATGATTATGTTTTATAAAACAAGTTTTGTACTTCCATTTATTAGGAGCTTTTATACAAATCTTTTACCAAGTTTTCTACCATATATCTTACATATTTTAAGTCCTGTAAAAGTCCATAACACTTGTCCAAATGAAATCCATGTCCTCATGATCTTTTTATACATAAACTTGTAATTAACTTTCAATACAAAATAATTTACAAACTAAACTCATAAATCAACTAGAACTAATATTAAGTGTGTACTTCCATTTTAGGTATTATTTCATCATTATACTTATAAAATTTGAATTATAATACCCTTGTAATATCTCACAATTTCATGAAAATAAGTTAGGTGGTGTTTAACATATATAACAAACATGTAAAGTAAGAATTATGAATAAATAGAAATACGACATCTTAAATAGACCTTATAGAAAAGTAGAGGATTGAAGAACACAAGCTTTTACTAAAGCTTAAACCCAAAGAATCAATCACCAGATCAAAACCTAATTAGGAAAACCCTAATTAGTTTCTTGTATGATTCTTGATAAATCACCAACCCAATGCTTCCAATACACTTAAATGATCTTAAATATACTTGGAATGAATGCTTGAGTGCTTGCAATACTTGTAGAATAAATTTTATGTGAAACCCTAGCTCAATATTATTGAGTAGTGTGTTTGAGTGGTGTTCCGAGAGTTCTCGCTTGATAATTTGTTAGTGAATGAGAGTGTGAGAGTTAAATGAACATAGGACTTGCTAGTTATAGAAAGATGGTATCAAAACAACCTAAGATTAAACAATGGGATGTGTAGTGGTTTGAAATACAAATGCAAAGAGCTCTCTTCCTCCCAAGACCCTTACATGGCTGAGATTGGAGTCTAGGGTACATGTGATGTGCCAATTTATGGATACATGGGATTTAGGGTACATAAGTGTAAGGTTATGAGTTATAAAGGTCAGAGTTAGTGGGGTTTAAGGATTTATTTCTTATGTTTTCACCTATACCCGGCCATATGCACTTAATAAGTGATAAAATGATTAAATTTTGTGTATTGGGTATAATAGTGGGTATTGGTTTGAGTATAGATAGGTATAGGTGCTTCCGGGTATGCCTAGATCCTTTTTGTAACGACTGTTAGTGCATTTTAACTGGATTTCTTTGCATCGTTAGTCCCTTTCGTTACTTTTGGTCCTTAAATGATTATTACACATCAAACAGGCAAATTTTGTAATATTTCATGCGTTAACGTATATATATTTAGTGTATTTTCGAGGGATAATTTATGTATATTTGGAGCGTTATCAAAATCCAATATCTTTTGGAAAACAACTAGTAAGTCTAATATATAGATTTAATAAAAGTTTAAAAACAAGAACATATAAGATTAAAACTACCAAGAAAGAAGTCATCGAAATCGAATCATTCAAATATTCAGATCAACACTCCATTAATGACATTGTCGTTATAAATATACCTGAAGAGGATGTCGAACCCAAACAAATAATTCTTGATCCTGATGATC
>BQNB010052337.1:9221-32367 GCA_026074375.1 Tanacetum coccineum
AGATGCTTTTCAGACCTGAACCTTAGGAGATCCTCCAGCTACTCCTTCGTCTCTTAGGCTGAAATAAGATAGAACACTGTTAGCTCACCCTGGGTTTTGAATCCGAGACCAAGCTCCGACGTGAGAGTAAGTGTATGCTTGTATAAGTTTTAGAGAGAGAAAGTAAGGAGAAGTATGTGTGTGTAAGAACCTGCCTTGTTTATGTGTGTGAACAGTTCATTATATACTACCTGGGCTTAGCTCTAAGACACGAGTATTGTGGAAGCTAAGTTGTCTTCTAGAGGCAACACGTCAGTCGCTAGCATGTATCAGACTTTGTCTTATGTGCCAAAGTTATCTTTTAGGGACAGCGCGTAAGTCGCTGACATGTATCAGACTTTGTCCTCGGGATCAAAGTTGTCTTCATACTCCAAGTACTGGTCATGGATCAGATGTATGTGACATTCGTACATCAGTCGTCAGTATACTAACTCTGATGGAGACAATGCTGCTCCTTGCCTTCTGAAGGGACTAGCTACTCCTTACCTCTTGCAGAGACTGGCTACTCCTTACCTCCTGAAGGGACTAGCTACTCCTTACCTCATGCGGAGATTGACTACTCCTTACTGTAACATTCTGTATTTTCAGGTCATTTACGACGTCATATATTTCACTAATTATTATTATTATTTCTTTTTTTTTCGTACTCGTTCGCTTTTAATTTTAATAGTTAAGTTAAATCGCGTAAGTTAAAAATTATTATTTAACGTAAACAGACACCAAACAAATTAAAGTTTACGTCAAGCAAACATTATATTATTTTTCGAAAATAATAATTAACTTTTTATATTTTATTTTTATTGGATACGAAAATCGTTTACGTTTCGCAAATTAAATACATTTAGACGTACCCGGGAGCACCGATACTAAACTATACATATTATCCATCAAGTATTATTTTCATACAATGCTAAGACAAAAAAAAATTCTTCCTTTCCTCACAAGACCAAAAGTCACCAACATTTTTTTCAAGACTTGGAAATTCAAAGCTTATTATAAGTCCACAAGTACTCTCCCATAATGTAACCAAATTACCTATACCACTTATACACCTAGTATACTTCACATAAAATATCAAGGAGACAATTGGTTTCCTTTCTTCCCTAAAACACGCCTCAACAAAACAAGGAGAACCCAAAACTTAGTCTAGGACTTCTTATCACATCAATATGTACATATGAACTAGTTTGACCACCTTTTCTCATATTCTTCTTGTAAAAATTTGGCCCACCCATCTCAACGAGTAGCACTTGAATTTGCTAATGGTAACTTTAACTATTTTGTGAACATATATATATATATATATATATATATATAAGAGTAACACTAGTCTTTACCTATTCATTTCACTAGCAAATTTAACACACTCTTTGTTTTTCTTCCTCCCTACCCACGGCAGCCCCTAAACCACAAGAAACAATTCACAATTTTTATTCTAGCAACCATTCAAGTGTGCAAGTATTATTAAGGGTTGGCTTTGGAAGCTTGGGTATATTTCTAGCAAGGGTTTAAACAAGAAACTTAGGGTTTCGATTTGGGTTTAGTTCCATTTGGAGTTTTGATCTTGTTTTTCTTCATTATCTTGCACTTCTAAGGTCTTCTAAACTCATACTTCTCAATACTTTATTTACATGTTTACATACTAGTTATTTTGTTAAGTCACCACCTAGCTTTTATTTTCATGTGTTATAAATTGAAATGGATATATTATCATAAGGATATAAATATTGGACAATCATTTTGGACATGACTAGGAGGACTTTAAATTTGTAAAACAACATGTTACAAGGTTACCTAGAAGGTTTGTACAAAAATAAACAAGTGATAAATTTATAAAACATATTTTATAAATTATAAAACCTAAGGGGCTGTTTTGAAAGTTTTTGTTAAGATCTGAATTTTTATAAATTCAGGCCATGTTGTTATATGATAGTACATTTTACAAGGATCGTAAGCATATAAAGAACGCTAAAAACGGAGTTAAAACGAGTAAGATACGACGTTTCAAAGATTCGACATTATATTTACAAAAGCTGTGAAACTGTGTATGATTCAGCAGCCGCTGAAGCTCACTTTCGAGGGCCTTCGGGTCTGATTGAGCCGAAGTGTAAAACTACAAAGTTGTTCGGAACGACATTTTACATAAACCTGCTAATTTACATAATTTTTGGATGTATATTTTGTAAACTAGACACTATTTCCTGACGTGAATAGTGTTGGTTCGTTTTTAATATAAAAAATTACGAAACATTTTGGAAACACTTAAATAATATTTATACTTGTTTTAAACTTTATAAATATTATTTTACAAAGGCGATTTTAAACATTATTTCACAAACACAATTAGATGGTGATGTAGCTATATAAAATTATATATGGTCCTAGTTATTCATAGTACTTAGTACTTATTCGGCCTATATCTAATTAGGTTGCACTTGACTTGTCCATGACGCATTTTCACTCTTTGATCTATTTTGTTGATTCATTCACTCAAGGAGAGTTCATAGCCCCACCTTTTCTCTTTTTAATGGTTTTCTTAAACTGTTTTCGGGGTGAGAATACAATCTCATTTACTAAGCAAATTTTTTGATTTCTACTACTTAAGTGTTACATAACTAGTTTTACTAAAGTTTTTACTTGCTTACTACATGATTTTGAGAACATTGAATACCTATATATGAAACCGAGAGTTTCGAACACATTACTTGTTTTACTTTGGACACAAGTGTTTAAATTGTATGCTATCCAGATTATTGCCTGAATGCTATGGCCTAAGAGCCACGAATACTGGTGCAAATCCCTTACAATTACGAATACTGGTGCAATTCCTTTATAATTACGAATACTGGTGCAATTCCCTTATAATTACAAATACTGGTGCAAATCCCTTACAATTACGAATACTGGTGCAATTCCTTTATAATTACGAATACTGGTGCAATTCCCTTATAATTACAAATACTGGTGCAAATCCCTTATAATTACGAACTCGGGTGCAATTCCCTAAGAATTAAGAATATGGCTTCGATGTCATGAGTTTAGTGCAATAATACTTGTTTTATATTTAGACTTGGTGAATCTGATTCCCTTGTCTATAATACATGTTTTTGGACTTCGGAATACGTACTTAGTCTGCTGTTACTTAAACCTTGTGGTCCAGTTTTAAATATTTCTTGATTTACTAAATCACTACTTGGATTTCAGAAATAATACTTTCAAATTTTGTAACGCTACTTTTCTTACTGAAATATTTCTTAAATTATTTCAATACTGCTTTTTACTGAAACCTATGAATTCACCAACATTATTGTTGACGTTTGCATGTATTTTCTCAGGTTATTACTTTGCTAACTGAGCTTTGGGAGCATTCGAGTTGCGCGGATATCAAAATTTTAAGAACTCGGTTTTCTTCATGCGATAACCATTTTTCTTTAAATATACAAATGAGTCATGTTTGAACTCTTGTAACTTTTGAAAAAGGAAATTATTAGAACCTGAATTTACTCTGATATTTTAATCGAATGTGCTATTTAAAACGTCTTTTGAGTCGTTTTCTGTAACTTGTACCTTGTGCCTTGAAGTCGCACCCCAATGTTACTATTCCGCTGCAGTCCAATTTTCGGGGTGTGACAAGATTGATTTTCATTTAATTGTTTACAAATCTTATTTTTATTTGCTTATTTACTTTTTGTTGCTTATTTACATTCTAGTTAATTAGTAGTTTTATTATTTAGTCTTAAACCAAAACGTTTATTGATTAGTGATCACCCCAAAACTTAAATTAGATCTACCTACTCCCTGAGGATTCAACCCTTTCTTACCCTATCTATATAGGTTTAGTTAAGGTTTATTTTTTATAGTACAATGACACTATCACCGACACTGGCTCGGATATCAATGTAATGCCATACCGTGTCTACAAAGAGTTGGGAAGAGAGGAGGTACAAAATGTAAAGAAGAAGATCACAATGGTAAACCACTCGAAGGCAAAGCCTATAGGGCTTCTAGGAGATGTTCGGTGCTAGGTGGGTGTAACCACCATCATAGCAAAATTTCTCATCCTTGACATGCCAATTGATAAAGACACACCGATACTAGTAGGAAGAGGATTTTTGTACACTTGTGGCAGCATACTAAACACGATAGACAGGATCACATCCACTTTTGATGAAATCTGCCATCAAACATTTCGTGCAGCCAAGACAAGCTTGGACACTCCAGAAAGCGACATTGAAGATGAGGAGGAGTATGCCTTTCAAAGAAACAAATTTGGAGCACCGATTTAGGGACCAAAACATGCTAGGTACTTAAGCTGTAGCGATCCGTTGTACCAGTCTCTAGCTTTACAGGAGGTACTAAACCCGTTAAGAAATATCTGTGTCTGGAAGAAAGTAGTCAGTTTTCTTGGAAACCTGATTACACCAGATGTTTTAACAGAAATGATGATAGTAATGGACAGTGGCATGTCGAGATCAGATTAACCGATTCGTATGGAAATATTTATGACCAAGGTTTCATAATGAAGAAGACGACAAAAAAATTAGTAAAAATATAAATATAAGTAAACAATAATTTTGTTCAAAAAGCTTTTTAATTAAATTATCTAAAATTTTATTCGTACGAATTGAAGAGCGTAAATGCTGGTATCGCTATTATAATAAAATGTGAAGGTTGCAAACTTCTAAGTTCATTTGAAGTAGTATGCTTATCCTGAGTATGGGGGGAAAGCAAGTTTGCCCCAAGTAAAAGTGAATCTTAAACAACAACAAAAAAGGGTGATGAAGTGAAGGAATAGTTTGTTACATTACGGATAAGGTGGATTATGATTTTATTATAAACCTTTTTCAACGAATATAAAAATAATATCACTAAATAAATTACCTCTTTTGATGTTTATGTTTGGTGCTTACGCCATGTCGGGGATGTTTAGTTTCTTGTACAAGCTTATGGTAATTTGAACATTTCATGACTACGCGTATGAGTGACTTCCGTTTACTATCCATGTTACTAAACTGAGCGAGTGTGAAAACAATCTTATCTATAAAAATTCGTGAGTTGCTTTGTCAAGTTATCTGTGCTTGTGATCATTAATTTGTTTTATAAAATGAAATGCTTTTGCTTTAATTGCTAAGTATGGGGGATTTGATAACGCTCCAAATATACATAAAATATCTCTCGAAAATATGTGAAATATATATGTTAACACATGAAATATTGCAAGTTTGGTTGTTTGTTGGTACGATAATTATTTCAGAACCAAAGAGTGACGAAAAGCACTAACGGCCGTTAAAAAAGAATCTAGAAGGGAAATACATGAAGAATTAATGGAAAGAGCCAAAGTGCGGCGCACTTCTATGAAGTGCGGCATACTTCAAAGCGGGTTAATGCAAATTAATTAAATGACCAAGTACGGCGTACAATTTTATTTGTGCGGCGCACTTTTCTTGCAGTTACTCCCAAGTCATTATGAATGCAATGATTATGAAAATTTTAAATTGCTCAATCCCTACAACTGATGTCCCAACCTCAAGTATAAATAGAGCACGAATTTTGGAGGAAATCATCACTCAAATCATTCCATTTCTCACAATCATCTCTCAACAGTCATTAGAAGTTCTTAGGGAAGTTTTTCTAGCAAATTAGAAGTTGTTCCTGGGGAAACTTGAAGTATTCTCAGAATCTTCATTGTTTCCACATTGTAATCACGCCGGATTTACGAAATTAAGGCCAAAGGTAATGGAGGAGTAGTTTTGCTAGTAGAAATTCCGATTAATTAGTATTTAGAACAAGGAAATTCTTGTCAAAAAATCATAACTCTTACTTTTGGAATCGGTATTAACACATTATTCCCTTTGGTTATCATGTTTTCTGAATCTATGATGCATGTTATGTGTTTTGTTGCTATTATCATGGAGTAGTAAACAATATTTATTTGGGCTATCATGATTGATGTTATGAACAAGTTTTGACATAACGCTTATGAATGTGATGATAATGAATTCGATGTTTGAATATTCGGTAACTTTTTGATGTTTGATTATTCATACTTGTTGGAGATAGGCCAAAAATTCCACCAATATGTCTATATTTCGCATTGTTTGTCTATGGCAATTCGATACTAGTTTTGTGAGAATTAACTAGTGAAACATTTATCAACCTGGAAATGAAGATGTGTAACACTTGATCATATGTCTAACGAACTTGATTAAGGGAAATTATCATTATCATATTCATACTTGAATCAACCTTAATGCATTTTATAGATTGAAGATTAAAGGCTGAAAGGATTCTCTAATATATGAAATAATTAATTGTATGAATGATTATCCGTCTTTTCATTCTTTTATGCTTAAATTCATGTTGCTTGATTGTTTGCTTGTTCATGATCATTGCTCTAAGTCCAAATAAATATTACTTTTAATCTTGAAATACTTTGAAATCTTTTAGATCGTGACAGTCTATAAGATAAACCTTTTCGTAATACAATCTACCTTTTTAAGAGTTACCAATCCTGTGGAATGACGTGGTCTTACCCTTGACCTATATTGTAAACGGGGGTTTATACTTTACCGTGTGTTAGTTGGAAATTGGATAAAACTAGAAATGCTTTTATAACACATGAAAGTTTTTGGCGTCACTGCCGGGGATTGAAATCATTCTTGAAAAAGTCATCATTGTGTTACAAACCAATTTTTCAAAATCGCCGTACAGATTTTCTACAGAAAGTATGCCGCACATAACCATTGTGTGCCGGCTTTTCTGTTATTTAAAAAAACATAATCCGAGTTAAGGTACACTTGATCAAAACCAAAACCCCAAAACCTCATAAACTATAATTTGACCATTTGAAAATGTGGAATTTATTCCTAGTGTTCATAATTGTTAAAGTCTTGTATTATCATAATTTGTACATTAAAATGAGAAAAATCAAAAAAGACTATTTCATAGCTCATTTGTTTGAATTTCTAAATGCCTACATGTATTTCTTAATTGCTAAATGTTGCTTATTTAACTTTGACTGCTTGCCAAATGAAAATAAAAATGAAAACTTTAAAAGAATAAAAGAGATTTATAAAAATTGTATGATAATCGATGTGCGTAAAAACCTGATATTTGCTATGCTTAACAAATATTTTGGAAATAATAAAGATAAGAAATATAAAAATACTAAAATAAAAAATTTTAAAATTTTAAAAACTAATAGTTTTATAAGTACGGCGCATTTACCCGTAAGTGCGCCGGTTTGTTTGAAAAATCACAAAGGATTTGAAAAAACTCAAAAAGTACGCTGCACTTTCTGTGCAGTGCGCCGCACTTTCTTGTCTGGAACCAAAAAGAATACTTGTTTCTTCATTTTTATACGAAAATTACTTGAATTAAAAATTGCTATCCGTTTGTTGATAATGTGTAAGTGTAAAAAGATACTATTATCTGTTTTAACTAACCCACTAATGGTTGTTCTAATGTTGTGCTATTTTATAAGAATTATGGATCCAACATCGAGTCTTGGAAGGATTTTCCTAGGAGAGAACGTTTATGGATCACCAAGTGAAAAAGTTGAGGGGCATGGAGATTGGGATGCTCTCGAGTACACGGACACAGCTGGTAGTAAGGAAAAGAATGTGACAAAGGCACTTAGTTTTTACAAAATGGAAACGGACGAAGTAAGTGAACGGTATATTGCACCATGCTTCGTGAATGGCTTGGATGCATACGATGGTGAGATCAATTTGGCACTTGATGAAAACTTGATATCAAATGAATTCGCAGTAAAGCTATGTTTGGATTATGAGGTTAAGAAAGGAAACAAGGTAGTGAAAAAAGAGCTCATTGTTGCCTTGAGGGGAGAGCTTAACTTTGTCAAATTCATCATCAATCTAAAGGAAGACGATGTGGAGCCCGGCGTTATTTTGGGAAGGTCGTTCATAAAGCTAGTTAATGGAATTGTTGACTTCGGTAGCGGGGTGATCACTATTTATCCTGAATAGGATCCGTTCGTAGACGATTATGAGAAGACAAAAAAGAGTATGGATGATTGGGATCAGTTACTTGATTTCAACTTTGATGATATACCAAAGTTGGATGGAGAAGAACTTCAGCCATTTGTATGTAAAATGGGGAAAAGTAGCCGTAATAAGAAGAGAGTAATAGAGAATCTTAACTTGTTCTACCAAGATATAGGGACATCTTCGTCAACTGGTAGGCATTTGACTCAAGAAGAGGCAGCAAAGGAAGCATTGGCACTCAAAATTAACCAGAGGTTTGCTTTGTTGGAGGAAATGAGGCCAGTACTTGAGACAATGGCTTATAATGACAAGTACAAGAAAGTGCTCGATGAGATTTGGAAGGACAAAGTGGAATTAGATGGAATGGTTACAGAAGAAGAGGAAAAAGCAATAATTAAAGTCAAAGGTGAGGCGTTGAAAGAAGAAGACGACCTTGGAGCATTTATATTTTCTATCAGATTTGATGGCAAGGTCAACGAAAATGCTTTGGCCGACACTGGGTCGGATATCAACACCATGCCTTACCGGATTTATGAGAAGTTAGGGAGAGAAGAGATAAAAAAAGGTCAACAGAAGGATCACAATGAGTAATTATTCCTAGACAGAACCTATGGGAATACTTACGAATGTTCTTTGTCAGGTGGGGGTCACCACCCTAATTGCTAAGTTTCTGATCTTGGATATACCAATCGACCGAGATGCGCCGATAGTAGTTGGTCGGGGATTTCTGTAAAGAATTGGTGGCATAGTTAATACCCCAGAAAGACTCTTCTCAACTATTGATGGAATTTGCCATCAAACTTTCCATGTTGCAAGATCCGATGTTCTAAAAACCGCAGAGAGCGATAGCGATGACGAAGAAGAGTATGAGATTAAGAGAAACCAGTTTGGAGCACCAATGTATGGTCTGAAGCCGACATCATATCTGAATTGTAACGATCCAGCTGAACGATCGATAGCTATAACACCCCCATTTTGACAAATATAGCAGCGGAAGCTAATCTGGGGTATTACTTCATAGTACAATAGTCATAATCATAGAAAATGACTCGTAAAGAGATGTTTTTAGAAAATTTAGTTATCAATAATTTATTCATCAGAGTTTTACAAAAAGAGAGGTCCCAACATCTAGATAAACATGCTAAAAAGATCAACACAATGGTTGAGTGAAATTCATAGGTTTATGATAAACAGTTTGAATACAAGTCATCATATTCAGTAGGTTACGTTGTTATACACCCATAATAGTAATAATTGCATGCTTGTATAATTATCATAGAAAAACTATTTTACCCTAAGTCATGACACCAAAGCTTTGAGAAATATGATATTCACAAGTAGTTCCCCCAACGGGTGCCTTTGCTAAACACCCGCATAGATATTCAAATTGAAGTGCGTTTGGTTACCAAAAGTCTAGGTACACCAACGGGGGAGTTCAGTCATAAATAGATCTATTACAGCATTGCGCTTACTTGCGGATAGTAATTACGGTTCATGTTAGTGGGTTCTTAATGGTAAAAGTATGGACTTAGGCAATAAGGCATCGAATAGCTACAGATGGAAAAAAAAACACTTGTATTCTGATTTATAGATGTATCCCCATCGTGGGTTTATGAAACACTTAAAAGATTGAACAATGCGAGGCTCATGAACTCACCTTAAACAAGAAATCTGATTTGATGGCAAAAGTTATATCAAGTGAAAGTAACGGCTTCGTCACGCAAATTGGGGTAATATGTCATAGTCTTGTTTGATTTTTTATGTTTCAAAACTTTATAGAGTTTACTACATATTTAGATTTTTTAATTTATGGAATATTGTATCATGTTCGGGCTATCATAATTTCAGAGGTCATGCCAGTAAACGTTTTGAGGAGTAGGACACTTTAAATGTAAATCTGGGCAAACTCGTCAAAACGTATACTCAAATGAAACCCTTCACATGAAATTCCCTAGTAACGTGATACGATAAGATTTTAAGTTTCTTCAAAAGCTAGTTGATGATAAATTACGTTAAATATATAAAATAATTGTTTTATAATGTGTCGATCGGTGATTAATAACGATAAATGTGTCGGGTTTTAATAAAATCGAGTCTTATAATATTAATCTATATTTTTATAATTAATATAAAAATATTATATTTTATATTTATAAGAAAGCAAAAATGGCAATATATACGCCTGATTTATATTTATATACAAAATTAACCCTTTTATATATATAAAGTTTATATAAATTAAACCTTTGACTTTAAAATTTGGCAAGAGGGACCCTTATAGTTATAACTTTAGTAAAATGACATTTTCAGCCCCTCTAGTTATAAATTTCATAAACTTACGATATATACCCCTATGCATGAAAACATTTGCGAATCAAGTCCAAAATTCATAATTTTGATATTTTTGAAATCCAAAAGTGTTTTGTAGCTTATGGCTTATTAGAATAAGCTAAAATAAGTAGAGTTTACGAGCTTATAGCTTATGGAAAGGGCATGTGAACTAGAAAATCCAAAACGGGTGCGTATGCTTTAGGAAAACCAAAACCGCATGGGTTTGTGAATCAAAAGCTTAAACAAGAGTTTACACATGATCTTAAGAAGTTTATTAAAGTTTTAAAACAGAATACGAGCTTATTGAACAAGATATAATGGGTCGAATGAGGGTTTTTGGGTTCACACGTCTAGTAATGACCTCAAGGGCTTCTTTCTCTTGGTTTTTGGCTTCAATTCTAATCTTGGGGCTTCTCTTAATCCTCCTTGGTCTGATTTAGAACTCCATTTGTTTTTGTGATGAAGATTTGAGGTGTGTTTGAAAGGAGTGGGGGTTTCAGCTTTATATAGGGGTCGAACACCTTGGTGGCTAAGGATTGTAGCTTGAAGTAAGGACCAAGGGTGTTAGGGTAGTGACTAAGGGCCTCTAAGGGTGTAGATATGGTAAGTATGGTGAGCTAGAAACTAGCTATGCAAGGTGGGGAGGTGTGGAGTGAGGCGTGGCTAGCAAAGGGTAATAATAACGTTTGACTAGCCTTGGAGCCCAAGAGTGGTGATGGAGGTGCTTGGGAGGCTTCCTAGTGACATGGTGGTGAGGTCATGGTCGTGCTAGGCTATTAGTTTATGTTAGAAATGAGTTTAAAATGAAATAAAGGGGTGTCGGGTTCATTTTTGTTTCGGGTTAGGGTTTGGATTTAGGACGTGGATTAGGGTTAGGATTAAGGATAGTTTAGGGTTTAGGTTATGCGTTTTCAAATTAGGGTTTAGAACTAGTTTAGGGTTAGGTTTAAGTTTAGGTTTAAGTTAAGTGTTTTCAAATTAGGGTTTAGAACTAGTTTAGGGTTTTGTTTAGGGTTTAGGGTTTTATATTAGGGTTTTAGGATGATTTAGGGTTTAGGTTTAGGGTTTAGAAGTTGTGAATTAAGTATTGTACCTTGTGCTAAAGTGGTGGTAAGAAATTAGAATGAATTTGGAGGGAAAATGAGTTAGTTTGAATTCGTGCTTCATGGATTTGTACATTGAGCTTAAATGAGTTGTACATTGACTTGGAGGGAAATTATATTTCAAATGTTGTGTATTGTATACTTGTACACTTACCTTTTTTGTTTGTACATTCATTTTGAATGTTTACATAAAATTAGGGTTTTGACATAAACGTTAACGGATAAAATTCATTTGGTAAAAATGTCATGAAAACTACGTTAAATAGATAACATACATGATATAGTGGATAGAGAAAAGTTCCATAAGGAACATGGTCAAAAAAAAGAACAAACCGCTTCATCTTATCTATCCATTTTATTTTTATCTAATGGTTTAGATTAATTCTTATTTTAATTTAATTAAAAAACTCACTTTCACCCTATTTTTTAAAAATTAAATATCTCACAAACCATTAATCGTTACGCAAAACGAAACATACCATCGCGACGAGAATTAAATCATCTTTCTATAGAGGGGCACTTCTATATACTTTCGACGAACTTTTTTCTAATTTTTTTTTCAGTCACGTCATAAAATCTCATGGGATTTTTTGAAATACATGAGATTCTGATTCAAATTCAGTTGATTTTTTCAGACGTCGATTTGAAAAAAAAATCGAAAAAAGAGTTCGTCGAAAGTTATAGAGAAGTGCCCCTATAGATAAGATTAAAATATTACTCGTTGTGAACTTTCGACGAACTTTTTTTCCTGATTTTTTTCAATCAGTCTGAAAAAATCACATGAGATTTGTTAATCACAATCTCATGTGATTTCACAACAATCACATGTGATTTGTTGATACAAATTTCATGTGATTTTATTAAGTGATCTGTGATTGAAAAAAATTAATTCGAAAAAAAGAGTTGTCGAAAAATCAACATCTGAAAAAAATCACGCTCGAAAAAATCGCACATGAGATTGTATCACAATCATATGTGATTTCATAAATCACATGTGATTTTGTGATACAAACAAATCTCATGTGATTTTTTCAGACGTGATTGAAAAAAATCAGAAAAAAGTTCGTCGAAAGTATCACAACGAGTATTTTTTTATCTTTCTATAGGGGGCACTTCTATATACTTTAGACGAACTTTTTTTCCGTTTTTTTTTCAATCACGTCTGAAAAAATCACATGAGATTTGTATCACAATCTCATGTGATTTCGACGTGATTGAAAAAAAAATTCGAAAAAAGTTCCTCGAAAGTATATAGAAGTGCCCCTCTATAGAAAGATAAAAAAATACTCGTCGCGATGGTGTATTTTTTTTCGTTTAACGATTTATCGTTTGCTAGATATTTGAGTTTTAAGAAAAAGGTGGAAAAGTGGATGATGAAAATATGAGTGGTTAGGATTAACCCATTTGTTTTTTTTTGCCCTTGTTTTTTGAGGATCTCAACTCATAGTGGATAATAGATTATTGACTTGACATATTAAGAAATTTACTTGATGTGAACATAGATAGAGATGGCATAGGTAGTTGCGTGAGCTCGTTTAATTTAGTTATGTAAACTAGGTTACATAATGGAATAAAGCAAAAATTTCCCTGTAAAAAGGTGGTATATATATAATAAATAGATATTACATTGCATCTAATTTAATAGATGAATAATTACATTGATAAAAATTACGGGTTGTTATAATAGCTCTACAGGCAGTCATTAACCCATTCCGAAAGATTAGTGTCTGGAAAAAGGCCGTTAGTTTCCTTGGTTCATTACCTGTACTGTTACAACATGTTGATTGGAAACCTGATTACAAGGGTTGTTATACTAATGAAGAGGAAGCAAAAGGACAGTGGCGTACTGAGATCAGGTTGACTGACCCACATGGGAATATTTATGTGCAGGCATTTACAACCAAGAAAACATGTCGGATATTGTCGAAATATCATAAGTTGAGTGACATTATGTCACCCAACTGGTTTATTGAGTGAAGTGTTGGACTGAGTGGGAATATAGGAGGGAAATTTATTTACTCCTAAACTATTTTTACTTTTTCTTGTTGAGTCGAAAATAAAAATCATTTGTATTAATCCATAAGGGATTACACTTGATGTATGGGCATTAGTCCGATAAAAATAATGTTTAAAAGTTGAGTTTTGGTGGATTAAAATGTTTGTTTCCTTTTGAATTACAGATAGATTTAATAAATACATATATGCATACTTAAAAAGTTAATAATAAAAAAAATAAAGAGGACAAGTACGCCGCACTTGGCCTAAGTGCGCCGTACTTGTAGACATTTTTCAGGAATAAAACTTATAAAAAAAGTTTTTGTCAATTAATATAAAAAAACACACACACAAATGCACAAACCCTATAAAACCGTCAGGGTTTTTCACCTAAAATCAAAAGAAGTTCTTGAAATTAATCCAAAAAGTCTGTAATCATGCCAAGGGTATGTTAATTTCATTCCTTAACTTTTTTTCTAAACTAATTTGCTTATGATTATGTGTTAGGGTTGTTAGTAATTGGATTTAGGGAAATCATGAAATCTTGCCTAAAAAGTATAATTAGAATTAGGATTATGCCTTATAAGTGTTTAATTAGAATGCATTATCAAAGCCTTTGAGAAAACTGAGAAATTATTATTCACACTTTGTGTTTGGTTTATGAGAAAACTTATAAATTCGGAATTTGTTTAAACTGAGCAGGAAATACGCTGATTTACTCCCAAAACCGCCGCACTTGCCAAATCTTTTACTAGAAAGTACGCCGCACTTCTATGAAGTGCTCTGCACATTTTACACCAGAAAGTCACAAAACATTTGCAAAACCATCTAAGCCTTGACCATTTATACTAAATCATTTCTAACATAACTATACATTGTATTGTTAGTTGTTTTTTGATTTGTAGACTATGGGAACACACGATCATGAAACTGGATCATCGAGAACCAAACGCTCTAGACAATACGAAACTGTGGAAGAAGTATTGCTCCCACGAGTTCACCATGAATTTTTAGAATGGGAAGGTTGCAACACAGATGCAAAGTCTAGGTATAACGCCAAATTAGCCCACTTGCTCCCTAGACATATCTACTCACCGTGTGTCATGAATTGGGATATACTACATAGAATGGGGTGTGATAGAGAAATCGATGAAATATTCACTTCTGTGGCGTGGATTAGAGCTTTTAACATTAATGAACCAATTTATTCAGAGTTATGCCACGAGTTTTATTCAACCTATGAATTTGATGAAGTTTGTGCGAATGATGAATTGTAATCCAAGAAGATCATCAAGTTTAGACTTGGTGGCCGTGCTCATAGTTTGACTTTGCTGGAATTTGCTCATAGATTAGGACTATATCATGATGAGGAGCTTGATGAGGAAGGTTTTGATGTTTATTTTCAAGGAGGGTTGCGTAGTGATGAGCATTTTAACGCTCAAGAGTATTGGTTGAGCATTAGTCGAGAGGAAAATTTAGGTTTGTCAAGGAGTCATACTTCTAATATTTGGAACCCAGTTTTGAGGGTGATTCACAAAATGATCACTTATGGTTTATGTCAAAGGACAACTAGGTGTAACAAAATACAGAAAAATGATTCGGGGCTATTGAGTATGTTTGATGCTAGACACCAAAATAGGTATGTGAATGTTGCTGAGTTGATTGCAAGGTGGATGAAGAGAAGGTACTCAAAAAGAGAGTATGATTTGTTGCAGACAGTTTATCACGAAGCTTGCTAGGAAGGCAAGGGTGTTGAGTGATGAGGTGCTAAGGAGTTTGAGTTCTTCGGTTTATTGTAAATATTTGGATACGACTACACTGAGAGAGTTGATCGACTCTGAGGGTAGACTGAATCCTGAGGATCTACAGCCGGATGTACCTAGAGTTGCTATCCCTAGAGCCCAGAGAGCATCAATGTAGGATTTGTACGAGAGGATGGGTAGTATGGAGATAAACCAAGGAGCGATTAAGTGGATGGCTTATAGGCAGTCTTACAAGTTGGACATATATGCTGGGGTATTCGAGCACATGGCTGGAGTGTACAATGTTCCACTACAGGAGCTTATAGCCCACGTGGTTATGATCAGCAGTAGTATGAACAGTACTATCAGCAGTACCCACAACAACAGCAGAAGCAGCCGAATGAAGATGATGAGTAGTGTCAAGATGACATGGGTTGGTTTCGTGACCGCATGTCCTAGGTCACGTTTGTTTTTAAAACAAATTCCCTAAAAATATTATTATTATTATTACAACTATCATGTGTAAAATGCCTATGTTGGCATTCAAAACAATATTTTAATACTTTCTACTATTAATTAATTAGGAATGTTATTATTTGTGTGTGCTATGCAGTATTTATATTTGTAACAGGAAAAAGAAAAAAAGAAGGGCGCGAGATAAAAATGACGTAAAGCAAAGATTCAGGAAAATCAATCATAATTGAGAAGTATTATTTCACTTTCCCATTTTATCTTTCTCTATAATTTTTCACATTAGGGACAATGCTCATATTAAGTATGGGGGGAGATAAACAGAAAAAGTAAAATAAAATAAAATTTATTTGAAAAATAACATTTTTATGATCACATACAAGCAATCTGACTCTGGATTGATAACATTACTAGCATGTTTATACCACCCAAAAGAAAATTTATGAGGATTAGATCTTAATAAATCGGGTATCCATCTTTGATACCTAAGATGATTTTATCTTTAGCTTTCTTGAGTTAAGGTTTGAAGGCAATTGCAAGTATCTCATCCGTCGTTACGGTTGTGTATTTGTAGTTTGTCACCTTTTCTGGAGCATTGGTATCGATTTAAATTATATGAGTGTGCCGATGATTTGTTAATTCTAGAACTTGTGCTTGAAATCTTTATGAGATTGCAGTAGGAACACGTTCGCATGTTATAAACATTTTACTGATTAAGAGGTGATAAAAATATAAATATAAGTAAACAATAATTTTGTTCAAAAAGCTTTTTAATTAAATTATCTAAAATTTTATCCGTACGAATTGAAGAGCATAAATGATGGTATCGCTATTATAATAAAATGCGAAGGTTGCAAACTTCTAAGTTCTTTTGAAGTAGTATGCTTATCCAACGTATGGGGGGAAAGCAAGTTTACCCCAAGTGAAAGTGAATCTTAAACAACTAAAAAAAAGGGTGATGACGTAAAGAAATAGTTTGTTACATTACAAATAAGGTGGATTATGATTTTATTATAAACCTTTTTCAACGAATATAAAAATAATATCACTAAATAAATTACCTCTTTTGATGTCTATGTTTGGTTCTTACGCCATGTCGGTGATGTTTAGTTTCTTGTACAAGCTTATGGTAATTTGAACATTTCATGACTGCGCGTATGAGTGACTACCGTTTACTATCCATGTTACTAAACTGAGCGAGTGTGAAAAAAATCGTATCTATAAAAATTCATGAGTTGCTTTGTCACGTTATCTATGCTTGTGATCATTAATTTGTTTTATAAAATGAAATGCTTTTGCTTTAATTGCTTGAGGGCAAGCAATAAGCTAAGTATGTGGGGATTTGATAACGCTCCAAAAATACATAAAATATCTCTCGAAAATATGTGAAATATATATGTTAACGCATGAAATATTGCAAGTTTGGTTGTTTGTTGGTACGATAATTGTTTCAGAACCAAGAGTGACGAAAAGGACCAAAAGTGTCAAAGAAATCCGTTAAAAGCACTAACGGTCATTAAAGGAAGAATCTAGAAGGGAAATAAATGAAGAATTAATGTAAAGAGCCAAAGTACGGCGCATAATTTTATTTGTACGGCACCCTTCTCCTATAGTTACTCCCAAGCCATTATGACTGCAATGATTATGCAACTTTTAAATTGCTCCATTCCTACAACTGATGTCCCAACCTCAAGTATAAATAGAGCATGAATTTTAGAGGAAATCATCACTCAAATCATTCCATTTCTCACAATCATCTCTTAATAGTCATTAGAAGTTCATAGGGAAGTTTTTCTAGCAAATTAGAAGTTGTTCCTATGGAAACTTGAAGTATTCTCGGAATCTTCATAGTTTCCACGTTGTAATCACGCTGGAGGTACGAAATTCATGCCAAAGGTGGTGGAGGAGTAGTTTTGCTAGTAGAAATTCTGGTTAATTAGCGTTTGGAACAAGGAAATTCTTGTCAAAAAATCATAACTCTTGCTTTTAGAATCGGTATAAACATGTTATTCCCTTTGGTTATCATGTTTTATGAATCTATGATGCTTGTTATGTGTTTTGTTGCTATTATCAAGGAGTAGTAAACTATATTTATTTGGGCTATCATGATCGATGTTATGAACAAGTTTTGACATAACACTTATGAATGTGATTATAATGAATTCGATGTTTGAATATCCGGTAGCTTTTGATGTTTGATTATTCATACTTGTTGGATATAGGTCGAAAGATTCCACCAATATGTCTATATTTCGCATTGTTTGTCTATGGCAATTCGATACTAGTTTTGTGAGAATTAACTAGTGAAACATTTATCAACCCGGAAATGAAGATGTTTAACACTTGATCATATGTCTAACGAACTTGATTAAGGGAAATTATCATTATCATATTCATACTTGAATCAACCTTAATGCGTTTTATATATTGAAGATTAAAGGCTGAAAGGATTCTCTAATATATGAAATAGTTAATTGTATGAATGATTATCCGTCTTTTCATGCTTTTATGCTTAAATTCATGTTGCTTGATTGTTTGCTTGTTCATGATCATTGCTCTAAGTCCAAATAAATATTACTTTTAATCTTGAAATACTTTGAAATCTTTTAGATCGTGACAGTCTATAAGATAAACCTTTTCGTAATACAATCGACCTTTTTAAGAGTTACCTATCCTGTGGAACGACCTGGTCTTACCCTTAACCTATACTATAAACGGGGGTTTATACTTTACCCGTGTGTTAGTTGGAAATTGGATAAAACTAGAACTATAAATTTAAAGCTTTTATAATACATCAATATAAGGCTAATATAACTCATCCATTAAACCTAAATTAGCCGTCCTAAAATTTTCCTTCCACCTCCCATCATATTTGTCTGCTATTATTGTTTTCATGTTGGTGCTTGGTGCTAAGGTCATGAATCCACACAATAGTTTTGTTGTTCATGCTAAGGTCACGAGCCGGTCATTTTCTTATTATTGGCTATCATATTCATACACAAGCCCTACCCCTTTTATCCCTAACCACGACACAGTAAAAACAAAAAATAGAAACCCTACAATTCATTCCATAATGACGGGTACCAACAATACAGGTAATAATGTTTCGAGTAGTGCATCTAATGGTTCTAATAATATCACCAATGATCTTTTGGTCAAATTATTAAGTCAATTGGTAAATATGGGTCTAAATTGATCACCGAATGTGGTGAGTAACACTTCTGGGGTTACTAATGTGCATGCAGGGTCACAAACTAGCCTAGTTGCTTATCAAACAGGCCCACCCCTTTATTTAGGCCAACCTAGGCTCCACCATGTTTTTAGTTATATACAGGCCCAATATCGAGCTTTGACCCAACAGTTTGGGTATCCTATTGCTAGCCCAGCTCAGCCCATTAGACTGGCCCAACCAATTAATCACCAGGCCCACATGTCTTCTGCGGTTCCGTACATAGCTCATCTTGAGTCAACGGGTGCCACGGCTACCCCGAGTCAGGCTACCACTTTACCTTATGCGTTTATCGCCAGGACACTTCATGATCCCTCTCCTACATCTTGAAATATATATATAAGTGTGAGCTCTCATCTCAATAACTCGATTACTAGTCTTAGTGAAATTTTTAATACGTGTATGTATCCATCTATGTCGGTTTGTGACGGTCATTCTATATCCATCACTAATACGGGCTATAGTATTTTGCCAACTCCCTTTAAATCCCTTCACCTGAATAATGTTCTTATTACTACCCATATTGTAAAATATATGATTTATGTTCGTCAGTTTATTCATGACAATAATTGCACTATTGAATTTGATCTGTTTGGATTTTCTGTTAAGGATTTCATGAAGCGTCGGGTGCTTCTTTGATGCGATAGCACAGGGGATCTTTACCCGGTCACGGCTCCATATTTGATTCCTCATGTTTTTCTTGTCAGTCAGCATACGTGGCACCAACGTCTTGACTATCCAGGAAGTGACGTGTTACGTCGTCTTGTGTCTAATAATTTTATTTCGTGTAATAAGGAGAAACCTCCCGTTCTTTGTCATGCTTGTCAGCTTGGCAAACACGTGAGGCTTCTATTTGCGAGTTCAAATACTCTTGTTACTTCTTCTTTTGACATTATTCACTCAGATGTATGGACTTCACCCTTCCTGAGTATTCTAGGGTTTAAATACTATGTCTTGTTTTTGGATCATTATTCGAACTTTGTTTGGGCTTATCCTTCAATTAATAAATCCGTTGTTTTGTATAAATTTATATTGTTTCAATAGTTAGTTTAGGTGTGAAATTCAATCCTTTTAATGTGATCATGGTGGTGAATTCGACAACCACAACCTGCATACCCTTTTTGTCAAAAAAAGCATACAGTTTCGCTTTTCATGTCCAAAAAAATCCCAACAAAATGGTAAGTCTGAACGAATGGTACGTACCATGAATAATCTCACTCGGGCTTTACTTTTTCAAGCAAATCTTCCACTAACATTTTGGGTAGAGGCTCTCAATATGGCCATTCACTTACTAAATGTTTTGCCTTCCACTACCATTAACAATGAAATCCCTTTTACCCGCTTGTTTGGTACGAATCCGTACTATAGCCTGTTACGTACATTTGGGTGTTTCTGTTACCCTCATCTTTACCCTATTCATAAACTTGAACCACGTGCTACACCTTCAATACTTTTGGGACATGCTTCCAATCATCATGGGTATCGTTGTCTTGATTTAAAACCAAATAAGATCATTATTTTTTGTCACATTACATTTGATAAGACCGTTTTTCCTTACGGATCGACTCAACTGCTTTACCACCTACCTATACCTTTTTAGACAACATACCTGATGTGGGTCTTGTAAACTCGCAAAGAGTTTTACAACTCCCTGGGCAATGCACCTAATCGTTGCAGTGTAGTATAGGCAAGACTCAGGGGTTGTTATCATTCTCTAGGGGAATAGGCTGGGAAGGCTTGAACAAAATCTAACAGAGGTTTACAAGGTTGAGTGAAGATTCTTTTTTTATTTTATATTTTATAAAAGCAGGTAAAATCATGGTTTTGAGAGGTTGGTTTGTATTTAACTAATTAAACTAATTATAAATCTAAACTACTATGGTGGTAACTTATATGATAAATGAACGTATTTACTTAATCATGCATCACTCCTTAGTTTGCCTCTCCTAATCCTGTTTCTTTGTCACACTTGTGATGAGCTGTGTATGTATTTTCTAAGTCATGAACGAATTACACGAACCCGCCGTCTACGTAATATTCTGTTATGGCAACGCACAAGTATGGTATTATGTAAGACTATTAACAAGGGCCCTAAGAGTATATTGACAAGCAATTTAAAATATGCTTAAAGAGGGATCAACCATAAAAGAGTAAGTGTAGTATGAAGACAGTTACCGATGGTATCTTTCTACACACTCACAGTTTTCCTCAGCTCTATGCTAATTTAATATCTTAATGCTAGATTCTAAATCCTGAATTCTGTCACATCCATTAACAAGAAAAAGGCCCAACAAAATAAGGATCTACAAACTATGTTTCATGCAATCATAAGTAAATACTAATAAAAAAAAAAAAACCCCCCCCTAGCCCATGCATGGCAAATAAAAAGAAACAAGAATCTATCACAAAACACTATAGACAGTAATTAAGTTAAAAATTATGAATGAACTTCACTTGATTAAATCATGTATTTTAGGCTGTTATAATAGGGTTTTGACACCCTAAAAATGAGCCTAAAGGCTGCTAAAATCGTCTTCCCAAACTAGGGTTCGTCTCTCAAAAGTTATACTAAAAGTTACACCCTAAAACCCTAAAAATGAATTTGTATATATAGAAAAAGAGGCCGCGATGGCGTTCGCTTTATGTTACTGTGCTATCGAACCCGAAGAATCATCTAGGTTTTCTTAAACTCGGCTACGTTTGACTCATCTGGGACATTCCTTGAAAGCCCGTCCTCAATGATGATCTGGACGTTGTTGTTTATGTTTCGGATGGTCTCCACTGTTTTGAGATTTCATCAATATAGTTGGTGTAGAGTCGTGGCTTGTCTATATTTCTACTCCAAGTGAGCCCCAGAAACACGTCTTTATTTATCGCTACAAGCCATCCAAGAGCTAAAAATCCAACAAAAACAAACAGATTAAGCACATATCTACGGCCACTATTTCGCATGCGAGCTTCAATGGGGTTAAAATTACCCTCAAAAAGTGTATAAAATGACACCTTATCAAATATCTCTACACTTGGGATTTGCTTGTCCTCAAGCAAATGGGCTTTTCTACCTAGACAATAGCAATATTGGGGGTATTTAACCTACTCTTTAAAAGCAGTTTACGACACAACCTTCTAGACCTCGTAATTAAAAGCATGAAAAGTATATACTAGCACCTCACATAAGTGTTTGGATTCTCTCATTCACTCAGGTGTATAATGAATTATAACAATAATGGGGAAACGGGAAAATTAACACTCATTACCTGTCGTAGCATAAGAATTATCATAGGCTTGGTAAAGGATCAAACCTCCACCGCTAGGCGCAAGTATTAGTCAATACTATCAAATAGGTCTTTTAAAGGGCTGTGATGTGTAGGTGTAAGATAACATTAATGGAAACGGAAACGGATGGGATATATTTGGGGGTGGCTTTTTGGGTGAATTTGGGTTGAAAGGGTTAGCTAATTATTTATACGAATGCACGTTGATTGGGTTGCTAAGCCAAAGACTCGGAAAAATATATAGAAACTCTACACTACTCTACATCAATCGTTTTTCTTTTTCTTTTCTATTTTTTTGATAACATAATACATTATAACTTGGGGTTTATAAACATACCCCTACACTTGAGTTTTAGAACTCATAATTACAATCTAACTAATGACCCAAATTGAGGTGGATCAACATAACATGGAGCTTACTTCTTCCCTAATTCTTCATAAGAAGAATACTACCATAAATCCCAATCGTCCCAAAATAGTATATACAAGGATAAGGACTTAGCAACTGTGTACCCAAATAATTAACTTAGGTTAAAATAATAATGTACTAAAAGAGAGTACATACAAGGTAAACTAAGGTGATTTAGGTGTAACAATTGGTTTAAGGGTTAACAATGTTCTTCATTAATAGTCCGGCTTAACTAGAAAATTACAAGAACCATGAAAAGGATAGGCTCGGAGGGTTTCACTAGGGGAGTCTTGCACTAAAAATGAGTGCGAAGCACGGGTGTGGGATAGTTATATAGTCGATGTGACCATCATAACAATTACAGGTTTAAAACATGGGTTAATCCTAGTGCCTCTTATCATTTAGCAAATCCTAATTCTCACTATGCGGACTCGGGATGCATCACATAAACAAGTTCTAGAATTTAATACACTACTGGTACACTCATATAATTTTAAACCGATACCAATGTTCCAGAAAAGGCGACAAAGACCATACGTACACATC